>OY821519.1:147351547-147508047 GCA_963682025.1 Cordilura impudica
ATACTTACATTTATATTTTAACATGCTATCAAACATGAAAAATGTTAATTTTTACTACTCCAGCTACTCGTAGCTTATTTCGAATAATGGGTAGCTCTAGTATTTAGCATATAGCCTTTTTTTGGCGAAATTTTTGCTCTGAACTTACAGCTATTGCCTAAAGTAGACATGCCACATTTTATAAAAAAAAATTCGCTAATAGAATATATGTTTCTTCTATTTTATGAAAATATTTTTCATGAACCGTTTTCAAGTTTTACGAAACTAATGACATCTTTCGTAGCCCCTTTTTTTTGCAATACATATAAAAATATTTAATATTACGAAATAAATATCGTACTGATATTCTTTTGTAGAATTGTACAACGAAACAACAAAGTTTTCCGGTATGCCCGAGCTAGTATCTTTAAAAATAATGAACCGTACGATCCTGCGCAATTTTCAAACTATTACACATATTTATAACATATGAACCCATACAAAATTCAAGACTTATAGTACTTTAGATATTATATTTATTTATTCGATTTAGTTCTTGACCACTTAATTTGGGACAAAATATTTTAAGAGTTTTCAATACTTTTCCTAATTTGATTCCATTATCTTAACTTATTCCAAGGACTGATAGTTATATATTGTTAATTCATAGAAAATAAGTCTATTTCTGTAACCCTTCAAAAAGAAACGTTTTTGGCGCAACGCCCTAATGTATAATACTAAGACCACTGGAGGAATTCTATTAAATTCATAACAAATAGCTCATATTTTGGCTTAATTAAAGTTTACTGGCAAAACTCCAATTAATTTATGTTTGCTTTGTTTTTACAATGAACTATTTTTATATGGGGAGTAGGTCGAAAAATGGACCGATCCTGGCCGTATTTCGTTAAGGCACTTACTTTTCGAATAAACATTTACACATCAAATCTGTGCAACACTTTTGTTTTAGGTAGATTTAAGTGAAGATCATGAATCAACTTAATATGGGGACTATGACCAAAAATGGTCCCAGAGGGTTTTTTGCGGTCCTAATTAATGGTTGTAATAAACACATACAAATAAAATTTGACCGAGATTTGTATGATAATTTGGATCTTAGGGCAATTTAAGTCGAATTCGTATGAGTCATTTGTATCAAAATAATATTTGGTCACAAGCATTAACCGACTAAGTCGAAAATCCTGCTTTAGAGAAAAATAACTTTTTATATAAATGTAATGGAGCTTCATTACGACTTAGGTCAATATATTTTTATTAATACCTTTAAACAAAAACAGAGAAATATTTACGTAAAAATAAAGTTTTTTTAGTGGAATATGATATCAAGCATAACTAATCGTCGAAAATCATGCTTTCGAGAAAAATAAGTGTTTATATAAATATAATGGGGCTTCATTACGACTTAGGTCAATATATAACTTATCATTAATAACTTATTAAAAAACAGTGCTGGAGAAATGGGGATTTCACGTAAATATAAAGGGTTGTTAGTAGAATTTGATAGCATACATAACTCAAATCGTTCTTAAGTCGACATAGGCGGTTATCGCTTGTGAACACAGATATATTCATATTATAAATTTAAATGGACACATAGACAGACAGACAGACAGACATACAGACATACAGACATACAGACATACAGACACAAAGACAGACAGAAAGATGGACGGACGGAAATCCTAAATCGGCTCAGAAAATGATTCTGAGAATGAATCATCTGTCAGATATTTTATTTTACAAACATCAGCATATTTATATATATATATATATATATATATATATATATATATATATATAAGTGTGACCAATAATATCTTCGGTCCTTGAATAGTTTGAATTGTTCAGATTCAACTTTCTGTTAGTTAGATATATGTACTTAGCTATCTGACAACAGTAAAATAAATTTTAAATATGATAAATAATTCAACTACAAAACAATCTTCTTCCACGGGTTATAGAAAATGACTTTTTTTGTATCCTTGTCATTGATTTTATTTCATACTAATTTTTAAAGTTTTGTTATCGACCTTTTTAAATATTTATTACACAGAAATACGAAAGGTCGTTCACAACTGAACTACTTAGAACACCTTTAATTTAAATTTCCCAAATATATTAAAAAAAATTTGAACAAAATAAATAATCTTTGATTCTAAAACCTTATACCAGTTTTAGCTGAAAAACTGTATATTTTATAATTTTTTTTTAAAAATAATCACCTTGTGAACCAGCGCATAGTAGGGCGAATAGCAACTGTTACGTTCGAATTACTCTACACCTCAAGACCTCAACTCTTTGAGCTGGGGTTTTTTTAAACTTTCGCCTTAAATTTTCCTATCGATCCCTCTTTTGGGACTTTTGATTTCGTGTCACATTTTTCTGGAATTTGTCTCCTAAATTGGTTTTGCGAAAAAAAAAGAGCTGAGAATCTTCGTTGCGATAAAAACTAAAAAACTGTCTGCATGAAACTGCGGGGAAAAATTTTATATATTTCATGTTTTTCAGAATTTTTGCATACAGCTAAACATTTTTTTTTTATGTCCGTTGGGTCACATTAGCGCCAAAAATCATTGGTTTTTTCATAAAAATCAATTTTTGGTAGCAAATTTCAGAAAAATGTGAGCAGAAGTCAAAAATTCCAAAAGGGGGATCGATGGGCACATTCAAAACGAACATTTAAAATAAAAACAGCTCAAAAAGTTCAACTGTGTGAGGTGTAGATTAATTTGAATAGAACAGTTGCTATTCGTCCCACAGTGCAGCATTAGGCAGTAGATGTAGTTTGTCTTAGTGACATTAATTGTATTCTACTTCTCCGCATGAAATTTAACCGTCTCCAAATTTCAGGAAGTAGATACATTTTTTTTCTAAATTTAATCTCGTCGATTATTTTTTAGAACAGTTTGTAATAGAATATCTGAGTCCTAAAATTTAAATTTTAACTAAATCATAAAACGAGTGATGCATATTTAATGCGGAGATTGGACAACTAAAATCGTGAAAAATATTTTCAACATTTCGGACAAATTTATACAAATGAAGTGTAAACGTCAAGGGGGAATAATTCTTCCGATGCGATATTAAAGATTGGAACAATTTTGATGGAAATATATTAAAAACATAAATAACGTTATAGCTGTGAAACGCACTATACTTTTTAACACCAAAAAACCCTGCAACGACCAACTAATTGCGGGTTGATGATATTTAAATTATATTATCTAAAAATTTAGAAATCGGGACACCTTAATTTATGTATAGATACATAACAAGTTTGTTTTGCTCTGTGTGTGTGTGTGTGTGTGTGTGTGTGTGTACGTATAATTGATTTAAACTTGTACAAACTACATTGACACTTAAAGCGTTTGACAACTAACTATAGAGTTTAACAATTGAAACGCTTTGTTGCAAATTCCACAAGGTTTGTGCTGTGCCTGTGTTAGTGCTGTGTCTTTGTAAAATTATATGTTTATACGTGTAATTTAATACATACACATGTAGTTGTCGTTCGTTTCTACATTAATTGTATGTGTGTGTAGTGTTGTATGTTATCCTTGTTTTCATTATGTTTAAATCAATGTCCTGCTGTTTTACATGTTTTTCCGATAATGTAACAATGTTTTGCTTGTTGAATTTAAAACCTCAATACTGTCACTGGTCTCCAATGAACGAGGCAATGCTTACATGAATTAAACACAAGCATGTTGGGGGTTGTCTTGAGGCATTAATTGTGGCATGTTTAACCAGGCTCACTTACTTATCAGTTTGAAACAGGTATTTGCCTAAATGAATACTTTTTTCACAACTCTTAAGATAAATCGTGTCATTCGGGTGGTTTAAGCAAATCTACTTATATGAATCTAACTTTTACCAAACAAATTATCTACTGGTTTTGGGAAAATAATTTTAACGATCTGATAAATTTGCTAATTTCTTCAATAATGTTCCTATCAATGTAACTTCTGTGAATGCAAATTATCATTTTTTGTTTAAAGTAACATTGTAAAATAATTGTTGAAAAAAAAAAAATAAAGCATGTATAGAAGTTATAGTTTGTGTTCAGCCTAAAGTTAAAAAAAAGTCAATAATCACAGATAATTCAAAATTTCTTACTTAAAATGCACTTAGAACTGCTTGGAATTTGCAGAGCAAATTCTTTATCTGTTACTAGAAAACTAACAAGTCCACAAATGAAACAACGAATGTCTTACAATTCATCGCGTGGCGTGCTTACCTAGAGAAGAAACAATTTGACAAATGTTTAATAAATCTTGGATCTGTGTATTATTTGTGCATAGAACTTGCTGAGTGTACTGCACATAACATGACAACCAGCTACCAGGTTACGTACCTCCTCACAGACATTTGTTAACTTTTTTATACCCGCCAAGTTCTACAAAAAGTATTAAATTTTTGTTGCCAACTCAGTTATCCGAAATAAATGCCTGACAGTCACGATTGGCTCAATTTGTTGCAATATGGTAATCGAGAACATTTACCGTTACTTTATTGATCTGTGAGCATCTCTTCCTTTGTTCTTTTTCGCCATAAATATAAATGGTCCGCAAAAACTTCATGCCAGGTGGGTATTTGATGTACATATGTAATTTTATCATCTATTTTCTTTTTAATAAATTTATAAATATTTTGGACATTGTGGTTTCGATTTATAATATTTAATTGTCACACAATAGTTTTCTTTATTTAATATTATTTTTAAAAAGTGACATAATAAATAAAAATTCGGTTTGACTAACCATTCTTCTTCTTTTATTGGTATTTCCAAATACCAATACAGGTTAAAAGTTTGACTCTCTGCAAGTAAAGGGTGAAAGATTAAAATTTGCCGCTATTTGTGCAGTATAGAGTTGGCAGCCAAATGAAAACGTCAGTTTGACAGGTGACAGTTTAGGTTTAAAAAAAGTGGAGCGTTACGTGATATAACAATACGTTTTCATTGTTTAACAAATTCAAAAATAATGGAAGTTCCCCAACGACGAATCATATTTTCATCTTGATGGTCTCGCTAATCGTCAAAATTGCAGCATTTGGTCTTTTTGTCGAAAAAAAAACTACATCCACCGTTTGGTGCAGATTTTGGGGTCAAGGCATCACTGGAGCATACTTCTTCAAAAATTAGGTCGGTCCAGCAGTGACTGTTACTGGTGCTCGATCGTGTGATGTAACACCATTGGATTTCTTTTGATGGGGTTATTTGAAGTCAAAGGAAACTCAGCCATATATATGCAAAATGGTATCTCAGAGAAGGCCAGTTGCTCGATGTGTTGATCCACATATAACCCTATCTTGTGTAGTTTATGAATCAATAAAAAAAAAATAACAGTGTAAAGAAAATATATCTGTGTTTTCTGCTAACTAATTTCTTGTGTGAATTTTTTGGGCCACTATATAACCGAAAACGATTCTTCAGAAAAATTGTAGTTAATTTTTAATAAATAATTTTTATTAATATATCCATTAGTGGTCCTTAAAAATGAAAATGCGATTTTGGATATAGGCGGGGCCCAGTTTGTTTCCTTTCAATATAAAACTAATAAATGTGAAGTTTGGAGACAATCGGATAAAGAAAATTTGCGCCGGAAATCAATTGAAAATTTCAAGTGTGTTTATATGGGAAAATATGACATTTTTGAGATTTTACGAAAATTTCGTTCTATACTTTAATTTTTCCGACAAGGTGTCATAAGATCAGTATTAAATTCTTTCTTCAAAAAGCTATAAAAATTCAAAATCGAAAAAACATTCGCAACTAGCAAATGCCCCAGACCACAAAAAAAGTAGGTCATGAAATTTGATAGCATTTTTTTCAACTTTGAGAAATTGATTAAAGCCACAATTTTTTTTTGTCTCTATACTTATAAGTAATCAGATATGAAGTATTTTTTTATTACCACGTCGTCAACCTATTGCGCATTGGCAATGGACATTTTTTTGATAAAATTTTGAAAACTCATTTTTCAAGTTTTAAAAATTTGTTTAAATTTATATTCGCGAGCAATAAGCAGACAATTGCACCAGAAATATATCACAATAGATAATTATTATTCAAGGAGCACTGAAAGGTTAAATAAAAAGAAAAATTAACCGAATTATATTTCTTACATTCTAAAAAGTAGTTTCATCGAGTTTAATAGAGAAAAACTCGTATTCGGTAATCTATATTTAGAAATATTTTAAAAACAAAAGCTGGCCTTGGCAAATAATGGGTTAACGTTCTCGGAATAATCCCAAATTTTAGGAACGGAAGATATACATATTTGGTTATAATATTTTAAGTAACGCTTTTGAAAATTCAACAGTATTAGCAATATATTTTAATTTTTTGAATAAATTGTCTTTTATTAGTTGGGGTCATATGTGACCCACATTCCAAAAGGTTAATATTATTTTTTCCCGAAACCCTAGGCTAATAAGACAAAATATATTATTTAAAAGTAGAGAACTGCAAAAATAAAATCCTTGCCAAAAAAATTCTGGCATAGGGACTAACCTCAAAATTCACACAGTTAATCTCTGACATGTATTTAATAAAACCTTCAAGTGCCAGATTAATTTCTCCCCATAAAAACACACTTGATATTTTCAATCGATTTCCGGCGCGACTTTTCTTTATCCGATTGTCCCCAAATTTCACATTTATTAGTTTTATATTGAAAGGTAACAAACCGGACCCCCAAAATCGCAATTTGAAATGTGTCCATATAACGTTGTAACAAATATTGATGTATGTTTCTTGTGTTTAATACTAAAAATATCACTCATACTTATACATCTCTTCTATTCTACTAATAAATAATTATCATACGCTATGTATATGTTATGTTATTCAAAAAATTGATAAAAAGATGAAAATATTATTTTTTTTTGTAGATTTCATTTGATAAAACTTGATTTGTTGAAGAATCAAATGAATCAAACATCAAGATAAGAAAAAAAAAAATAAAAGACATACAAAAAGTTTAGCCTGAGAAAACTAAACCCTTTGGAGGTTCTTGGAATTTCTAATACCCTTAGAATGACTATTTTGTGATGTTATATGTTAAATATCTTTTAAAGCATTTTCGGTTTAAAATATCTTATAATCACCAATACTTAGGATTCATGCATGTTGTTCTCGGTTTTATCAGGTGGCCGCAATTAAATTAGTTTACTAACTTAGAAACTAATCTTGTAATTGTAAACATCTTCATTTTATATCAAAGATTTACAGTAAATATTATTGTTACTTGAATAAATTTTTCTAGTGGTAACCGATCTCCAACCAATCGTTTTTCTCTGTTTACTAACTAGCATACATTCATACATAAAAATTACATGTAAAGCAGTATTATTGCACCATCCGATTTTACATTTTACGTTCACGTAGGAAGTCGAAGGAGGAACTGTCAATACTTAACAGCCTCTTCGTTATTATTCTAGTATAGATTCCTGGCCATAGTGACCTTTACAGTAATTAAACTGAAAGGACGGGCTCTGCACTTAATGTTTTCTTTGCGGTGATAGTAGTAAAGCAGCGGAAATTAGTTGGCAGAAAGTTAACAAATGCTAGAATGTGAGACGTACGTGGTCTGATTAAGACTAAAGGTGTGGTTTCCAAAATGGAGTCACTTGACTCTAATCGTTGGTCGTATCGGGCGAGCTCTTAAACTATTCAACCAATAATGTGACCGAATGGATAATTACAACATGATTACTATTTGCGTACGAATAATGGAGATTTAGCTTTTGAAATACAAATATTGAATTTATCAAAAGAAATAATATAAAATAGTCGAAATATCTATAAATCCTTATGTCTGATGGCAACAATACCAACATATTACTAACTTTCTGCCATTTTGAACACGTCTGCCAGGGTACTCGTATGTGATTGTGTGAGTTTATATCA
The DNA here is from genome assembly GCA_963682025.1 of Cordilura impudica. Classification (NCBI taxonomy): domain Eukaryota; kingdom Metazoa; phylum Arthropoda; class Insecta; order Diptera; family Scathophagidae; genus Cordilura; species Cordilura impudica. Next base: position 147,359,460 of record OY821519.1, read on the forward strand.
AATTGAGAGCTAATTAAAACCCCAGTAAACAATATAAGATATTTTTTTTGCTCTTGTCATTTACATTTTTCGAGGATTTTATTTATTTATACTTATATTTAGTAATAAGCTAATGAATAAATAATTTTTTGTCATAACAGCCAAACCACAAAATAACAAAAAGAAAGACAAAAGACAATAGAATATGTGATAATTAAAAGGAGTCAACTCGCATGTATGCACATGATAAATATGTTGTACGAACAACGATGAAACAAAAAATTATAATAACGAAAAGGAGGTGCTTGCCACAAAAGAATGCTAAAAAATAGAAATTTGAACATTATTTTTAAACATAGATAATAGTAGCAGCCCCATTTTCCCTCCTGCCCCGTACCAAATACGGCTTCGAATGACAAATGCAACGTTCACAACATTCAAATTGAACACAGACATACACAGCACGCATTACATTAATACATTTGAAATGGCTGTTGAAAATCTTTTGTCGAAAAAAAAACTTTTTTTAATTTTCATTAGAGAGTTGCGAATATATTTATTTAGTTTTTTTTTTTTTGTTTGTTAAAACAAAATTGTTATGAAAAGAAGAAAGGAGAGGATGCCATTCGTTAAGCAAACAAGTTCTGGTACTTATCAAATCGGTTATGCCGAATATTTTATACCTTTCATTATTTTTCCTACAAATAAAATATATGAAGTTTTGTGGTAAGTGTATGTCCCCCCGGGATATATGAACTAGGTTTATTTTTGTTCGTGGTGGATCGGAAAAATTTGCTTTTAAGGAAGGTTTTTCGAGTCACACTCATGGGATGTCCACTTTAAATGCTTGGAATTAGGTTGATGAAAAGAATATGGAAAAGATCAAAGAGGAAGTTAAATTTTCTTGAAACTAACAATCGCACTAGTTGCTTGACTGCTTATTTATGGAGCCTACAGTCAAGTTCTAGCAGCTCATTTACTGTTCGAGCTGAACAAATTAGTTCGAGTAGAAAAAAAATTTATTTAGTATAACAGATATATGTATACTTGAAACGTACAAGTACTCGAAATATTATCCTTATATTTCAGTTTAGACTGTACTACTGGTGTGTGCAAACTTCCATTCGAAAAAGCTGGACCACTTTCCATACAATTATATGAACATATGCTCTCCATAGATGACCGACAATTTTCCAAAAATACATGTAAAAAATTATTTTCTAAAAATATTGAAACACTTGGAAGAAAGGAGTGTGGTGGGCGAACTACTACTCGAAAAAGATCAGATATTAAAAAAATTTAAAAAATTATAAAAAACAAAAATAATTACAATAATCATAGATAACTCATTTTAAATTTGAAGTCATTCCGATCAAAATTGTGCAGTTGGCGAACGTACTCGAAAAACAAGAGTCAGTTCCTATACCAATATATGAAAAAATGCACACCATGTAAGTTTGACATCGATTTACAAAAAAATCTTAAAGGAATACATGGTACAAATTTTTGCTTCTTCTGCTGTTGTCGAACTACTTACTACTCGGAAATGCTCAGCCCCTTTCTACATAACTGTGTAAAAAATTGGCCTTATTTCAAGTTTGATGTAATTTTACAGAAAATGTTCAACAACGACTGAGAAAAAATTATATTTTTTAAAGTTTCAAATATAAGGACAATATATGTTTTTAATTTCAAACCATTCCGTTTGTAATTGTGGCACACGTTCTATACAAATGTGTTAAAATATGCTCTTGGTAAAAGATTTGGTAAAAGATTTTGTTCCCAACAGATGCCAGCATAAACGCAAATTCTGCTTGTTGGATACAGTAGACAATATTGACCTAAACGAGATTCATAAATCATGTGATTTGAAAAATTTTCTGTAAAAGTAAACTAAACTTAAGACAAGAGCGAACACGATTTTGGTCGGAATGCTTTAAAACTTAAACTTTTATATATATAACGAGAAGAAAATAAAATCTTTAAAACCTGTTTCTAGAAAAGTGTCTGTAAAATTACATAAAAATATAAATCATAGCTGATCTTTATTGAGTAGTAGTTCATCCGAGCCACAATTTTGGAAGCAGTAGTTTGAAATTTGTAGGACATTGTATCCTCATTTTTTCAACATTAAAAAAATACAAATTTGTTCCTTAAATTTTTTGTAAATCGACGGAGTGTATATTTTCATAAATACTTATGTATTGAAAGTCGTCGAAGTTTTTTGAACAATAGTTCGCCAACAGCATATTGTGTCCATATAATTGCAACTGAAAAGTGTAAATATTTTTTTTAACAACTTTAACAGTTTTTCAAATATATTTTTTTGTTTTTTTTTTTAATTTCTGTTTTTTTTGTCGAGTAGTATTCGTCCAAGCTTCATTTTTTTTTAAATTTTTCAAAAATGAAGAAAGTATTCTTTTTATGTATATAGTAGAACTCTAAGTAATACATGTTTTTATTAAGTCTTTGTAGAAAATTTTCTGAAAAATATCAAACTACGAACGAGAGAATATTCTCATACATTTGTATAGAAAGTGGTCAATATCAGTCGAGTGGTACGATAGCAACTCCAAAAAATTTGCCGTAATATAGTCGATTATAAACAGTGTAAAAATTATTATTTTCTTTAATTGTTAAACTAATTGTTCTCACACGCCAAAACTTTTGCAGGATTGCTTTAAATTTCAAAAACATTATTTCCACATATGTATATTCATATTGAAAAATAGTTCCATATTCATATTTTCATATATTTGATTTGAGAAAACCACTTTGTACATTATTTCCAAATACTATATAGTTAAGTCTAAATTAGCTGTTGAACAAAACCTGATGACATAATTTTTCGGGGGCCCATTGATTTTCAGAAAAAATTGGTTTCCAAACTCGCCAAACTGATTATAGTGTTTTAGTACCCTTTGGTAGTAGAATTGAACCTATACTGTCAAGTCCGTGAATTTTTTTCACTGTTGCACTGTGTAATTTATGGACTGACACAAAGTTTTAAGACTGTCGCTATAATTGTACTCTAGACATATGATGATAACTATTTACTATGCACAATAATCTGATCCCACCCATTTTTGTCTCAACTATATAGATTTCAAGAATCTCAGTGTCATAGCACACTAGATATTTGATGATTAATATGTATTTACTTTATGTACGGGTTGACACTAATTTAACCAAACCTTCCACAGAACATAACAAAAAAAAAAACTTTGTACGTCCGATCACAGAGGAGATGTGTAAACATCTAGTAATTAAAGATTTTTTAAGTTGGAAGTACTTCTGCTTTCAGTATATTTTTTTTCAATTTAGAGTTATTATACATATAGCCTAGTTTAATTAGCTGTTATATTTCTATATTGTTATATTTGTGATTGTGTTATACTTATTGGTTGTTGAATTAGTTCATATTGTGAAATTTTTAACGTTTTTCTACTTGACGGGTGTTGAATTAGCTGCAATATATTTAAATATAATTGGAAATTTTATAGATACTTATATATCAAACACTAGAGTAACCCTGCCAGCGTTGCTGGAAAATACAATAATATACGTTTACGTCTTTGTATTAAAAATGACATCTTCTAGAAGGAGTTGACATTTTCCTAAAAAAGAAAAGAACATCAAAAAAGAAAAAAAATTACATATTTTATATAGGAAAGCACATCATCACAAATGTGTGCATAAAACACATATACGTAGACATTTTTCGATGTCTTTTAAACCATCGGTAAAAGTAAACCATTCCAAACGATGTATTGGTTTTTGAATTGGTTGATTGGTTCTCGAGTTATAAAATTACAAACATAGGACAACTTATTTTTATATATACTAGCAGAATCCAGCCCTCGGAATTCAAGTGCAAATTCTAGGAAAATTTATTTTTTCATGAAATAAAGACCCTAAAGGTATGCTAATCAATTATAGCCAATTCACAAATCAACACAAAAAACAAACTCATTTTTATTACAAACATTAACAAATTTAATAAACACACACATAGTATTGTATAATTTTATGTATGTGTTAGTAGCAACTGTAATTGAAATTTACTCAAAATAAAGGAAAAAATTAAAAATCTGTAAATCTGCAAAATGGCTAAAAAGAAATACCTTTCAAATAATATACGTTTGGTCAAAATCGGGATAAAACGGTAGAATAAAACATCGGTCACAAAAAATTGCCTAGCCTATTAATATTATAAATATATGTAAGTTCCAGCTGTTTGGCAATAGGTTAATTCTGTCGACTTTAGTTCAATTTATTTTGAACAACATGTGAAGTTTCTAATAAAGCGGTCATAAAAAACCAATGAGGCGGTATTTTCCCTTAAGGGCTGCTCTCTTTTTTTGAGAGAATATCGACGATGGTATATATGCTAGCGAAACAGTTTAGGTACTATCTGGTGAATATGCTCAATGTTCTAATATTTGTTTGAAAAGCTTTCAAAAACTAACTCCTATTCCCTCGTTTAACAATTCTAAACAAAAATGAAGTCTTTTCTTAATCACGATGTAATAAAATTATTAAAAAAACACATTTATATTCGCGATTACACTCTAGGCGATGGTCGATATTTATTAATTTAAAGCAAAACACGTCTAATATTCCCAACAACATTAACGTAAAAGCTCTATTGACCTTGAACGTCTTGAAAACTAAGCGCAAAGGTGTTGCTTTAATATTACACCTACCAATTTTATCCCTTTTATCCGTTTTATTTCCTTGATTTCCGAACAACAAAACCCATTTGTTGTACCAGAAGTTATAGGGTCACTCAATAAAAATAATGAGTCTTTTATATACAGATAAAAAAATTTGTGAAATATTTCAATGGATGCCAAATGAAACGACACAGTAAATGTAGCTTCATTGTTTGGTGTAGGGTGTCGAAATAGTATTATGAATTATTATCATATATGTTTTTGAATTAACATATGATTCTTACATTGAATCCTGCCGGGTTTTGCGAGGAAAGGAAATTTTTCGTTGTTTTTTGTCGTTTCCGTTGTTTTCAAATTTCCTGTTTGTCTTGGCATTTTTGCCTGGATAAAAAGTCTATTGTTTAATTAGCTTATTATGTCGAAGAAGTCATGGAATTTATTTTAACTTTTAATTAATTTATTATTTATTTTTTTTTGTAGAAATATAAAAAATCATTTATGTAAATTCTTATGAAGTATATAAAATTGTAAATATGTTGGCATGTTTGTGTGTAAGTTAATGAATTTCAGACAAATTTTGAATGTTTGAATATTAATACTTGCAACAATCAACAACAAACAAAACGTTCCACTTTTAGTTGCTATTAATTTATCCGTCTGTCAATCGATTTTCATTTGTGCGGTTAACCACAACAGTTTTTGTTTTATTCGGTTCACAGGCAGTTTTACCATTAAAACCAAATTGAAAACTAGTATGTCCAACAAATTTAATAAATTCATTAGTAGTGTCAATATTCATTATGTGAAGTGTTTGTTCTGATTTAGGAAAAAGAATAAATATTGAAGGGTTTTACGGAACATTGGATTAAAAATCGAATTTAGCTTAACTTTAATAATTGTGGACATAAAAAATATTCTAAATGACTTAATGTGCTTTTTTCATATGTACTGTCAAATTTTCCCACAACAAAAGTTATACACATCGTGTGATACATATGAAACATTGTTTATGTACAATATATGAGGAACACATGTAAATTTTTCTATTTTGGAGTAAATTTTAAATATTAATATTGAAAGAAAAATAAATTGTTTAATATTAATTAACATTAAAAAAATATATAAAATATATAACTTTATTTTTAACAATTAATTTTTGTATATTCACAAATTAAATCAGCTGTTATTTACATACGGAATTACGTATGGATAAAAAAAAGTGTCAGTACATATGTAAAAAACACATCGTGTAATATGACCTTTAACCTAGATTAATTTTCGTGTAGGCTGTATTCGATATTATAAAGAGTACGATGATTACACTCTCATCGAAAGAAATTTAACGCATGGAGATAAAGACAACAGGACTTCAGTTATTTTGGAACGTGTATACTAAACGATTTTCAACGATGAATATGTTCAGGAATAACTACACACTGCCGATGATCTGCCGAGCATCCTTTATTTTGATTAGATTTTTTTTAAATTTTTTACGCAGTCACGTAACGTCACATGGTTTGCTGATCACATGTATAACCACGCCTTTTCTACCCTATAAAACTCTATGCTCTGCACTAAATATTTTTTGATGATGTTAATTACTAAATAAATAATATTTAACTTAGGTCCACAATGTATCCTAAAAATCGACACCAAATCACTTTCTAACCATCCTTACGAAGTTAATTTTGTCCTCTTTCGAAAAGCTGACCATTGAAACAGAATTTTAATAGTTGGTCGAACACCCATTTTACACAGCGCTATCACATTATTGTCTCTCGAAGATGGTTTAGTAATCGTTGTGTCCACATAATTAATTCTGAATGTAAATTATTAAGGAAAAAGACGTGCCATTGTCGCAGTTGTTGAAAAAGCTTATCCAGCTAATTTATACTTGAAATTTTTTAGATACTTTTTATAAACGTTTATTAAAATCATCATTGTAAATTTTAATATTTAAACCAACTAAGTGTATAAATATTATTTTTTTAAACTCTTTCTTTTTTTTAACTCATACTCTCTGTCTGTCTGCCATGGGTGGACCCCATTCCCCCTTCTCCAATTGATCTCAAACTTCGTCCATACACTTGTTGTGAAAAAAGATTAACTTTGACTTAGTCACGCGCAGTCATGCATGATCACGCACAGTCACGGAGTGATCTAAATGTCATTTCCCCTCATCCGATCGATCTGAAACTTGGTCCATACACTTGCTGTGAAAAAAGATTAACTTTGACATAGTCACGCACGGTCACGCATGGTCACATACAGCCACGGAGAGATCTAAATGCCATTTACCCTCATCCGACCGATCTGAAACTTGGTCGATATACTTGCTGTAAAGAAAGATCAACTTCGACATAGTCACGCGCAGTTTTTATGGGTTAGATTATTTATTTAAATATGGACATTAATCTTTGAAAATCGTTAAAATTGGTATACTCTGTTCACTTGCTGGTCGGATGTGGACCGACTCAGAGGTACTAGCTGATTTGATTTTAAGATATCCGTCCATCTGTTTTTTATAGGTGTGCCCATGTAAAGCTTGTATTGGACTTCGAATACTGGGATTTCCGAGTATAGTTTTCGATATTCAGTACCGATATTGAACAATCATTAGCGCGTTATTTCGGTATTTATTTTTGAGTTTTCAAAAACAAAACTGAAATTACATTAATACAAGTTTGAAATAAGAGTAGGCTTTGTAAATTCAATCATATCGTTTTTTTTGGTGTCATAAGTAAATGTTTTGAAATATATAAAGGGTCCGCCAAATAACTTTTTTTTTTGAAAATGCTATAAAAAAAAAACTACTGAATATTATCTCAAATTTCTTTTTTTATTTGAAAGTACAATCCTTCCGGTTAATAACGGAAAATAATTTCATTCAAATGGCTGCCTCAGTGGCCATGCAGTAGCCTACACGATCGGTCCAATTTTTAAGCACATTATCGATTGTGTGCAGCTGTATTTCACCAATGGCTTCACGAATATTGTCCAAATTCATTTCGCTTTCGAAGAGTGAATACTGAAGTGCAGTTTAAAATATACTTTTAGAAGATATAAAAAAACAGTTTTCGAAAAGATTTAACACTTAGTAAACTAAGAAATAACCATAACGATTGCAAGATACTCGTATTGTGAATTGTAATATTCAATATATCTGTGGTCACAAGTATTAATCGCCTAACTCGAAAATCATGCTTTCGAGAAAAATAAATTTTTATATAAATGTAATGGGGCTTCATTACGACTTAGGTCAGTTTATTTTTTTTTTTATATCTTTTTAATAAACAGCGTTAGAGAAATGGGGATTTCACGTAAATATAAAGCGTTGTTAGTGGAATATGATAGCATACATAACCCAAATCGTCGAATATCATGCTTTCGAGAAAAATAGCTTTGTATATAAATATAATGGGGCTTCATTACGGTCAGTATGTTTTCATTAATAACTTTTTAATAAAGATCGATAGAGAAATGGGGATCTCACGCAAATATAAAGCGTTTTCAGTAGAATATGATAGCATGCATTACTCAAATCGTTCTTAAGTCGACTTAGGCGATTATCGCTTGTGACCACAGATATAATACAGAAATAAAATGTATAATCATTTTCGTAGTTAAAACAAATACAATACATATAACTTACACATACATACTTACAGTCAGTCAATTAAGTCTGTATGCAAGCGAGTAGCTTATACTTACATATAACATCAAAAAATATATATTCACTGTACAACGATGAAAAAAAATCTAATTTTTTAAAAGAAAATATGAGAAATTTTATTTCGAAATAAAAAAAAAAAAAAAAACAGAGAGAACTTAACTTAACGTCTTCAAATAACAACAACTTAAGCGAAAATATCCTCAAAAGTATGTATGCAAACCTAAGTCAAGAAAAGGTAATTAATTTTTTCATAGGTTAAACAGTTAACTATCCAATGTTCAATGCTTAGTTGGAAAGCCTTTATTTGTTATGCCTGCTTTTAGACGGTTTTGCATCGATGACACCAGGTTCGTGGTAATGCTCGGTGGTATTTTCTCCCACTCTTCTAAAAGGGCCTTTTTCTAGTGCCTCTTATTTCTAGTGCCTCTTATGTCGTGTTTTCTCCAGGTTGACCCACAAATGCTCAATATGATCAATATCGGGCGACTGGCGTGGGGTTTTAAGTTGTTTTTTTACTTTGTAGAGGAACCACTCTTTGACAATAAGCGAGGTGTGCTTATATCGTTGTCTTGCTGGAACACAAGTGACTCGGCAATCCCAAGTTTAGCACCACTTATATGCAAGTTATTTTTTAAAATATTAAAATAGACAAACCGATCCATTATACCATCTATAAAAACTAATTTACCCACTCCAGAGGCAGCCATACACCCCCAAACGAGTACTGGTCTACCACCGTGTTTGACTGTGCCCATCAGGTTATGTGGCTCAAGCTCAGAATTGGGTATTCGCCATACCTTGGCTCGTCCATCTGATCCGATTTTGCTTTAATCCGAAAAAATAATGGTGTTCCAAAAGCTTTGGGCGGCTGCAAATTTGACGGTTATGGTATCCAGCCGAATGAAATACTTTGCGAATTGTTGCTGTAATACAAACTTTTCCCACCACATTTTCAATTTCTATCTGTAATTTTGCTCCAGGTAGAGTTCTATTATCACTTCTCTGAGATCCGCAGATAATTCTTTGCCGCGTGGTGCCATTGGTGCTATTTGATGTAAAGGGTCCGCCATCTAACGTTTTTTTTTCAACTAGTGCTTATTTCGTGAATGATAACACCTAGCTTATGTCTGATTTGACAGATAATTAGTTTTATCCTTCCGCTGAACGAATATGGTTGAACAACGCTGGGAAATATTGCGACATTACTTTCAAAATCATGGCAATGTTGCAGAATGTGTGCGAAAATTGCGTATGGATTTTGGAAGAAGAGAAGCACCGTCAGCACCGTATGTTCGTTATCTTGTGAAAAAAGTGAAAGAAACTGGCATCCTCATCGATAAACCAAAGCGCGAAAAGCCAAAAACAGTGCGTACACCCGAGAATATTGCTGCTGTGGCAGAAAGTGTGCGTGAAGCGCCATCAACATCAATTCACCGTCGTTCTCAAGAATTGAACATTTCGGAGGCATCATTGAGACGAATTTTGCATAAAGACCTTGGTATGACGCCATACAAAGTCTAATTGGTTCAGGAGTTAAAGCCAACTGACCACCCAATGCGTTTTCGCTTCGCTAAGTGGGCCTGCGATCGACTTACAGAAGATGCCAATTTTGCCAAAAAAAATCATCTTTTCAGATGAAGCTCATTTTGATCTTGGCGGGTATGTAAACAAGCAAAATTGTCGCATTTGGGGCACAGAAAACCCGCACCCAAAACGAGTCACTTTGGTTCAGATGCATAATTGGGCCATTTTTCTCCGAAAATGAGCAAGGAGTGGCCGTTACAGTCAATGGCGATCGTTATGGGGCCACGTTGAACGAATTTTTCTTCACAAAAATTGAAGAGGAGGATATTGGCAACATTTAGTTTCAACAGGACGGCGCTACGTGCCACACAGCCGAAGCTACACTCGATGTTTTGTGCCCTGTTTTTTGAAGATCGCATCATCAGCCGCAGAGCTGATGTCGTTTGGCCACCTCGGAGCTGCGATTTGACACCGTTGGACTATTGTTTGTGGGGTGCCCTCAAAGATAAGTGTTACGCCAACATGCCAGAGACAATTGACGCTTTAAAGGACAATATTCGTGAAGCCATTGGTGAAATACAGCTGCACACAATCGATAATGTGCTTAAAAATTGGACCGATCGTGTAGGCTACTGCATGGGCAGCCGAGGCAGCCATTTGAATGAAATTATTTTCCATTATTAATCGGAAGGATTGTACTTTCAAATAAAACAAGTAAGAAAATTATAGTCGGTCTAGACCGACTATACGATACCCTATACCATGCGTTTAGAGACCCTATCTCTGAGGCCCAACTAACTGGATATAGAAAATAAACATAAACCAAATTTGGGTGGGATTTTTTATTAATTTTTTCGGCTGCAGATATGAAAAAGTTCATATCGGATGCTATATCTATATGGGGACTAGGCCTAAAATTGGACCGATCCTGATCATGTTTGGTAAAATCTCTTGTATTTTGCAAAAATATATACAAACAAAATTTGGTCAGTGCAATATTTTTGTTTTTTGATAGATTTAAGTGAAGATCGGGAAGCAGCTCTATATGGGGCCTATGGCTAAGAGTTGTCCAATATGGATCATTTTTGGACTACTGATTAATGAATGTAATATATATGTACATACAAACCCAATTTGACTAAGATTTGTATGATAATTTGGAACTTATGGCAATATGTGTTGATTTCATAGGGGTCATTTGTATGGGGGCTAGGTCTGAAAATGGACCGATTGTCACCAATTTTAATAGCGTTCATCCCGTGGCCAATAAATGATTAAATACCAAATTTCATCAAAATATATTCATATTTGCGACCTGCAGTTTGATTACAAGCTTTACATGGACACACAGACGAACGGACGGACGGACGGACGGACATCGTTAAATCGAATCAGAAAGTGATTCTGATTCGATCGGTATAATAAAAGATGGGTCTAGGTCAAATATTTTTGGTAGTTACAAACAGCAGCACAAAATCATTATACCCAAACCACATAGTGGTATAGGGTATAAAAAGAAATTTGAGATAATATTCAGTAGTTTTTTTTTATAGCATTTAAAAAAAAAGGTATTTGGTGGACCCTTTATGTTTTTAATGTATTTTTTCCAAATATACAACCAAAACTTTTAAAAACACATCAAAATATAAAATAATTGTTCTGAAGTTCACTTTGTCACCTTACACGCAAAGACCGGAATTAACTGTGCGTTTTGCATACAAACTTTATTGACTATATTTTTACATCAATCAGAAAAACAATTGATTGAAAATCTAACGGTGCTTTAAAAATTGTTTATTCTAACTAGATGCTGAAAGCTAACATAATAAACAATAAAACAGAAAAATAAAGACGGCAAGGTCATACAGGGTGTGCGAAATATTTTGAATTGAATTTCGATTTACAGTTTGCATACAAACTTTATTGACTGACTGTATAACAGAAATGAAAAATTTACAATTTATAAAACCTATAAAGGACGACGGCAAATTTTCGATTTGGCCTTATTTTTCAAAAGAAAAGAAAGGTGTCTACGCAAAAATTGCTGCAAAGTAATAAAAACAAGTGCCGTATTAACAAGTGGACTTCATACACATATGAAAACCATTCACGATATAATTACTCTTAAGCGAGATTCTTTCCTACTACTGGTGCAGACGTTGGACTAAGTGTAGAAGACTGCACGAAGTATTTTAAAACAACGAATAGTTTTTTAGAGGTTGTATTAGCGAGAATGTGTGCTTATTATGGTTTATCGTTTAATATATTTATTACATCAGAAGATCTTCGTAAAGCAATACAAGCGTTATTTACAGGCGTGCTTCCGAAATCTGCCAATATTATTCGAAAAGTTGATGACAGTAACCAAACAGCCGATACGTGAACATTCAGAAAACATATTAGGAAGCTTGGGATTAGTTAGTATGAGAGTGTGCCAACAACTAAATGAGCAGAACTTGTAAATACTAAATTAAAACAATTTGGTATATCCTTATAAAATTACAATTATATTTTGTTCATGGCATTCAATTAGCTGTAACAAAAAAAAAAAAAAATGATATTCAAAATCAACAGCAAAATCATTTTGAGCTGGCCCCACTTATTAAAAAAGTGTGAAAATTTGTAGAAATATTTCATCGTTCACCAAAAAAGAATGACAAAATATTGCAAAATTATTTTAAAGCTGAATTCGGTAACGAACACGTTGTAATAGTTTATTTACAATGCTGAAGAATTTGAAGTAATATCTGTAGCTATTTCTGCACTTCATCCAGTGAAACTTGCCGTCGATGCTTTGTGTCGGAAAGATTCAAATTTAATTTCAGCAGACACAACTTTAAAGTTTTTATTTGAAGAGCTGATCAAATTATGTTACAGCTCGAAAAAACACATACAGTTCAAGATAATGTGAAACTATTCGAAGATGAAGGTACTCGGCGAATATATGTTCTTCTTACAATACGTCCAACAAGCATAGAATCGGAGCTAGCATTTTCTGATGTAGAACAAATATACACGAAAATTATTTTATATAAATATGTTAAGAATGAATTGTTCTTATAATAATTTTTTTTCTAAATGTAGATGTTTTTTCTTGTTTTATGGTTTTCGGTATTCAATACCGGTAATCCGATTTTGAATGTTTCAGTACCGAAATACTGGAATTTGTTTTTTCGCTCCGTTATTGCACTCCCTAAATCAAATAAATAAATAAAAAAATAAATAGATGTACTTACATATATTTGCATGTTATTGGGCGGAAGAATGATCGGTACATGTTGAGACCTAGCCTCCATACAAATATTCTCTTAGGTCGACTTGGATTCCCCTAATATCCAGTTTATAATGTCCATAAGTCATAAGACTAAAAATTAAGAATGTTTGACTAACATTAGTCATAGTCTCCTTATAAAGCTGCCTCCCGATATTCACTTTAATGTTGACAAAAAATGTATGGCAACATTCATAAAATTACCACCTATATCCATTTATGACCTCATTCAGAACCAATGTACCTTAAAACCTTTTGTGTAACTCATGGCATAGGGTCTTGACCGACAATAACTTTTTTGATTGAACAAAAATTCGAACCACTAATATTCGGATTGCGATTTCTGAATTTATTTTAAAGTTTGATGCCTTTATTTATTTTTGATAATAGTTCTCTTTTTCCGTAACTCAAATCGTTTATTTGTCTTGAACATTTTTGTGATTATGACTATGATCGCCAGAACCATAAGAGCTAAGATTGACACATATTTTCGGTTCGAGATGCTATGGTTTTTTTTTAGTTTGGACCCAATGGGATTAGTTGTAAGGTAAACTATCGATAGTGGCCCCATTCGATATTTTCAATAGTTTGTGGTAAAACTATCGATACTATCGATAGTATCGGATATTTTAAAGAATTGTGAATTTTTATAACCTGCACCACTCAGTGGAACATGGTATAATGAGTTTGTGCTGATGTTTGTAACTACCAAAAATAATTGATCGACTCTGAATCACTTTAAATTTTACGATGTCCATCCGTCCGTCTGTCTATCCACGTAATCGTTATAATCAAACTAAAGCTCCCATTTCTCATTATTTGTTTCATGAAATTTGACAATTAAGCCATAATCAGCTAAAGAACGCACCTTGTTGAATTTGGTAAGAATCCATATCCATATCCACCATACAAATGTCCCCTTTCAACGAAGCTTAAGTGACCCCTAAATCACAAAAGTCCCATATATCTGGCTCATATAGGGTGTATGTACGTTTATTGTGCGCAAAAATCATTGCTCCAAATATGAACCGAATCGGGCCATTTTTAGACATAGTCCCCATGTAAATATCCCTCCAGATATTCACATAATTCTGTCTTAAAGGTTCAAAATAAAAATTTAATTTGTGAGTTTACTTAGTTCCAGACCAAATCTGAATATTAACTGACCAATTTTGGACTTGGTGCCCATATACAAATCATATCCGATATGCACTAAAACGCTTGCAATAATTTGGTATTTGCTTATTTTCTGTACCAAGTTTAGTGAGAATTTTTCGATCCAAGACCCTTACCCGCTAGTCATGATGCAGGGTATCATATAGTCGGTTCTGAAAGACTATAATTGTCTTACTTATTTCTTATTAAAGAGAAGACTTTATTTTTTAACGAACAAAAATATAAATTCAAATTTTATTTAAATTTAAATTATTAAAAAACAAATAAATAAATAAGAATTAGTTGCAACTTAGTTTTGATATTGTTGTACAAATCTATTGCCATCACACTTACCAGTGTGCTTCGAGATGGTAAAGCATAACAAGGATCCTGACATTTCACAAGGTTACGAAAACCTTTGTACTCCACGATATTAAATGGTTGAATATCGGTAGCAATTATAGTCATTAGAGAACTATCAAGTTTTTTACGTTCATTATTAGACTCGTAGGTTTCTGAATTTTTAAAGAAGTGTTTTATTGCATTTGACGCCTTCGGTATTTCTTGGTACGAGGGATAAGCTCGTTTAAGGTGGTCCAAGAAGCCGGATGTGTTGCCGCTGGTTTTGTACATTTTTCAACATTAACTTCATTCAGCATATTTTTTATATCTTGTCTTCTCAAAAAAATTCCATACAACCGAAGTGCCTTTTCGTGCTTTTTTCAATGAAATATTTTCCTGCTCAGAATCGCTACTGTCACTAACTTCTTGAACATCTTTGTTGGTACCTATAAACAAGATATATACACATACATACATATGCATGTATAAGAATAAATTAGTATACAAATTTAAGAAATTTACATTTAATTAATGTTTGATCTTTGCAGATATTTTTACATAATTTACATAATCAACTCCAATAATATCCACCTAATTTTTAAATAGAAAGGCCATTAATTAAAATATTTTAATTTTGTTTTATTGTCTTACTTACATGAAATTGCAACTTCACCGATTATTTATTAACAGGGTTGCTTAAAGTTACGACCATATGATTAATTATTCAGCAAGTGGCAATTCTATTTGTAGATGATGTTTTGCAAAATTTTATCAGAATATATTAATACTTGCTACCTAAAATTTGCTATGACATTAAAAACATGACCTTAAAGGCCTAATTAGAGAACTCTAAAACAGAAAAACTTAAAAGGGTTGAATTTATGTACTTGTATTTAATTGCCAATAATTATACGACCGAAATAATAAAATACGTTTCTCTATTTCTAAGAAAGCCATTTGGAATCATAGAATCGGACAGAGGTGCTTATTAATCTATGCAAAATGATATAGTTTAGACGGTCAATTGGCTTGACCCACAAACAATTTAAACGAAAACTCATAAACATCAATAGAATTAGAACTTCCGTTACAAAAAATATAATCCCAAACTGAATTTAACAAAAACATTTTGAAATAAACAATGAAATATAATACTTCAACATGAGCAAAAAACATGAGAAAAATAAGTAGTAAATTATGGACCACCCAATTGAATTGCTCTCCTCTATATGCACTTAGCATAATATAAACATCCACTATCCACTACCACCCACATTGCAAAGTTGCATTCAATGTTCATCGTATCTACAAAAAAAAAAGCTCAAACATTCCGGCAACAAGCAAATAACTGCATATTTAAACAAATAAACAAGCGAAATTAAGAAAAAAAAATCAAAAACAATCCATTTCCAAGTTGAGAAAACAAATTGTATTTTTTGTTTTTAAGTCTTTTTTTTTGTAAATTAAACGAATGTTAGTATCATAAGCAATTGACGCATGCGTTTAATTGTAGGAATCTGAAACACTCAATCGGACATTCAAATAGAGATCTAAAGCAACAACGGCAACAGCAGTGAATGGCAAGTGCAATGACGGAACACGTCATAAAATGCAAAACAAAAAAAAAAAAAAACTCATTTTGTACAATAACAATTCTCGTATACATTTCATTTGTTTTGGGTGGTCCTTTGCGAACACTTGCATGCCAAAATTTCTACTGTACTCTATGCCTATTTTGTTGTTAACGGACATACATACATACATACCCGACTTATACAGACTACTTACAATGAAATATTTTAATCAGTAATAACGATCATGATCTTTGTTTCGTTTTTATACTATTTTGAATGTATGGGCAATCAGTTTGAAATGTTGGGGCCATTAGTATGAGTATTATCGCTATCTTAGACACACGATGTACAAGGAAGTGTATTATGTTGTCAGACGACTGCGCAAAGATAAAAGGAAGGAGCCAAATATCAATTTCACAATTGCATTTATGAATTATACTAACAAATTCTGAAGCAAGAAGTTTAAATCATTCTAAGAGAATTTAAGGCCAAACTGGGGAAACGACTATAACTCACCTTCGGCGCGTCATTAAAATGACCACATGCCAGAATTTCGTGAAAATCGTACAAAATCGATTGTTCTGCTGGCAATCATTGTTACCATGTCGGAACTTATATTGCGAGATAGTCATTTGACTTATCGTGAAATTGTAGAATGTTTGGAAATTAGCTTCCTCGCGTTGGATACCGCATAATTTGAAATATGCTAAAAAAGCTCCACTCGGTTGGTCCATCGCGATCCGTCTATAAGATCGGGACAGGCGAAAAATATTTGGTCTATGTGGCCGAATTTAAACAGCACTCAAAGGAAATAGTCGCAAAACTTATCGCTATTGTACCATCAGAGCAACGCAGAGCACTCAATTTAGAATAACAAAAAGGCTTTTATTTGCTAGAAGGAAAATCTACCATCAAACACGGATCATTCTCCACCACGCTCAAAGTGATATCTCACAAGTCGGCTAAAGCAAGTCACTTTTGACTATTCCGAACATCGAGTTGATGGGTCATTCGCTGTATAGGCTGATTTGGTATCCACTAACCTATTTTATTACAGAACTTAAAAAACAAGTTCCAATAAATTAACGTTTGTCGATACCTGAAGAAGCGGTCGATGCATTTAAGAAGCATGTTTTGGACTTACCTCATTCGAGGGGGATAATGTGCTTCGAAGATTGGTTTGGTTTTTTTGAAAAAACAATAAAGCCATTTTTGATAATAAATATCAGTTTCTCCTCGTTTTAATACCTTCCACTCAACTGCGCAGGAAGTATATATCAGTCTGTCATTCCGGTTTTAAGGCATTGAAAAATTAATTTGCGAACCCATAAAGTACATATATTATTGATCCATATAACAACACGAGTAGATATAGTGATGCCTGTCTATCCGTCTGTCTGTTGAAATCACGTTCATTCACATAATAAACCAAGATTAAGGCTTCTTATAAAGCCAATTTCCCTATTTGGCATTAGATTCCATATGTCTCGGAAGATATAGTGTATCCTCCAAGTGCGAGGATTCTCTTGCCACTTAGTCTTGGACATTCACAGAGAATGCGTTCTGCTGCGTGCACCTCCTGCTCGCAGAACCTACATGTGTCTATAGCAGATTGTCCTTTCTTTCGTAGATGATATCTAAGATTGCATTGTACTGTAAAGTATCCCGTCAAGGTCCTTAAGTCCTTCTTATCAAAGGTAGGTAGTCAGTAGTCTTTCAGATTGAACACTGGATGGAGTTATAAATCTCTTAGCCTGCCTTTGCCCTGAACTTTTGTCCCAGTCTTCGGCAATTTGTGATTTTCTCCACTCCCTCATTTTTTCTTTTATGTGTCCCTCTAGAACACCACAGAAAGGTTCCGGACCGATGAAAGGTTCCGGACCGACGGCCCCTCGATTGGCTAGGCAATCAGCCCTCTTGTTCCCCATGTGTCCTTCATGTCCCGGAATCCAGCATAGAGTTAGTTTGTTGCATCTACCTAATTCGGTTAGCCCTTCGATGCACTCCAAGACCAGTTTAGACGTCACGTTGTAGGCCGTTATTGCCTTTAGTGCAGCCTGACTATCAGATATTATATAAATGAGTGCCCTTTTTGTCTTTCTTCTGAGACATTCAGTCACGTATGCAAAAATAGCGAAGACCTCCGCTTGGAAAATGAATGGGAATTTACCCATGGGCAAGGCACGTTGAAAATTGGGACCGAATATGCCCGTGCCCGTGTCCCCATTTGATTGTTTTGAGCCATCTGTGAACCACACATGAGATTCCTGCTCTGGTTCCCAGGTCCTACTGGTCTATGCGCTCCGTTCCAATATCATGGTTTCAAATTCCCTAATGAATATCATTTTTGGTAGCATTCTGTCCGTGATTCTCGCCACCGGGTCGTGGATGAAGAGCCTTGCGACTCTCTTGAGACCCTTTAGGCCACCGTCCTTCATGCTATCAAAATCCTGAAGTCGTACGGCACTTCTTCGACGATCGAAATATGCAATGGTGTAATGTTAGGCATGATGTCGATAGCATCGGTTGGATACGTTCTGTTCGCCCCTGTGATACCAATACAGGCAATGCGGTACACCTTGTTCAGGATTGCTTTCGCATTAGTTTGCTCAATCTTTGGCTACCATGCAAGAGCAGAATAGGTAACCATTGGTTTCACAATAGTTTCAAACGACCAGTAGATCATGTGGGGCTTTAAACCCCATGTTCTACCAAATTGTCTTTGACAGGCATATAAAGCCCTGGTGGCCTTTTTGGGAATTTGATCCAAGTGGCTGTTCCATGTGCGGGATTTATCCAGGGTGACCCCAAGATAGTTGATCTCGTCCGAGAACCCTATTGTCAAGCCGTTCAGACTTGGTTTCACAAGGAGTTTCCTTCGTTTAGTGAAGGGTATCAGTATTTAATATGGGATAAATCGGGCATCATTATCAAATTGCTTACTTTTGCATTTGTTGTAAACAGTGAAATAAGTCCAAATATTACTGTAAACGTAAAACCCAGGTGGAGGCTATCAAAAATTCGGCATTACCGAACACTTGTTTTTTCTCAAAATATATTTATAGGAACCTTGCTGCAATCTGAAGTCTAAGGTGGTATCTATCTGACTAATATCTTTCACACATTGAGATAGTAGATCTAACGGAATTTAAGGTAATCGAACCTGAGTTAGTCCTTCTCAGTTTTATCGTAGAACCTTTAAATGCACCACACTTGTTGGAATAATAGGGAATTTAACACAAATTTGTAAAAATTTCTTGTTTTTTTGTTTTGAATAAAGTGTTAAATTTTGCTTAATACTTATATTGTACTTTTCGCTTTTTGCCGTGCTTGCTCATTCGTCTGGCTATGTTGAAAAACTCAAAAATGTTTTTGGTGGAGTTTTAGTTGATTATAAGTGTGATTGTGAGTGTTGGAGAATTTATGCTGCTGGTGTCATATGCGCCATTCGTAAATAAAATCTAACGAGGTGTTTAGCATAAAATGATATGATAATCATAATTCCAGCCGCGACTTGTAAATTTGTTTAAGGCTCATGACTATAATGAAGTGAGTTGAGCTTTAAGCCTAAACAAGACAAAAATAATGAATTCCTTTTTTTTTTGCTATTCTTTCGAAAAAGAGAAAAACTACAATACGATATTAACAACAACAAGAATTATTGATAATGTACTTTGTACATCGAGCCAAGTTCCACCATGACTTATGGCGCAAAGACCTCCATCGAAGCATTATTGCACGATCTGTGTACGAGTTGCGTTTTGTTTTGTAGGTGAATCAAATGAATGAATGAATGAATGAAGAATGAAAGCCATAAGAGTTAGAGTTGAAAAATTATAGGTTCACATTTTTGTTTGTCATTTCTCTATTCAGTGCTCGCAAGTAAAAAGCAGTTGTTAACCTGTGTAGATTGAAATGATAGGCGTGCGTAATATGTATTTTGGCCTTCATAAAAGGATGACCATTTATTAGAGTGGAGTATGGAGTACTCTGACTGTCTATGGGCAACTATGCTATTATTATGTAGTACGAAGCAATGCAAACAAAAACGTGCCTTTCCTTATGTTTGCATTTATCAATGGACACATAACATTGCAGTTATTAATTCGTCTTCTGCTGGACTTTGTCCCTCACGCGCAGTCACTTGTGATTGTATTCTTCAGTGCCATTCGAATGGTTGTGTGTGGCTTTGCTTAATATAGCGCTGTATTATTATTATTTGATTGTGTTTTCTCTATTAAGCGATAGTGTTGAAATTAGAGTAGAAAATTGATTTGTTTGATCTATGCGCTTGTTTATTTATGATTAGTATGCTAAATGCATTTGTAATATCTTGGCTGAAATTTATTTTTATTTCAAATTTGTCATTAGTTAAGATTGTGATTTAAACATTGAACGGATATTTAGATGTCATTTTGTTTATAAGAAAATTTACCGCGGCAGGATGGAATTTATCTTATGACTTATTCATCCTAAAGCTGAGCTATTAATCCAGCACTACAACTATTATTAAATATTACTTCACTAATCGATTTTCATTTGCAGCTTAGAAATCCGGAAACAATTTCTGGAGAATTCTTATGGTTTTTAACAAACATGAATGACGTGACTAATCTGATGAAGTTTTATAGTTTGTATTTTCCTGCCTGATATATGGTGGATGGCAAATAAATTATACCATTGAAATATAGCAATATTTAAAGGCAGAGTTTTGAATTTATTGTTTACCCAGGGGCCTTTTTGTATAAAATTAAACAACTTTAACAATATTTTGGAAAACTTTGGTTTTTTTTGTCTCCTTAAGTATCCAAAATATTAATTGTTTTTAAAGCTTTTTGCTTATTATTTAGACGAAATATTCTCAGTAAAGGCGAAATATTCTCTCTGCAGTTTTTCGTCTTTTTAAGCTGAAAGTAACTATGAAATACGATAATATTCGTAAATTTGACCAACAGATTCGGATTTCACATTCAGATGTAAGGGAACAAAATTTTAAGTGTTGTAGGCCTCTGTTATTGAGTAAGTAGAAATAAAGAAATTCTTTATCTTTTTTCACATAATTTTATAAATACGAGTACAGGTGCGGAACAACTTGACCTGACATAGAAAACACAACAAATTTGAGAATCATTTTCCTTCATTCTCAACATAATCTCATAGCTTAATACACTTTTCTCAGCGATATTGAATAGCTTCGATACCCTATTTATAGTATGAACTGTCTAGCTCCTTAAAATAGCCGTCAACCGCAGCCTCCAGCTCTACATTGTTGGAAAATCTTTTACCACCGAGTCATTCTTTCAAGTTTGGAAATAGAAAATAATCCGAGGGAGCTAAGTCTGGTGAATAATTTTTGAACTGGTGCATTGTCTTGTGAAACAACACCTTAACGCTGCAATAAGTTAGAATAATAGTCGCTGTTGATTGTTTTTCCTTTTAGAAGTTAATCAATAAAAACAAGTAAGAAAATTATAGTCGGTCTAAACCGACTATATGATACCCTATACCATGGTTTAGAGACCCTATCTTTCGGTCCAACTACTTCGATATAGAAAATAAGCATAAACCAAATTTGAGCGGGATTTTTAGTAATTTTTTTGGCTGCAGTTATGAAAAATTTCATATCGGATGCTATATCTATAAAGGGACTAGGTCCAAAAATGGACCGATCCTGATCATGTTTGGTAAAGTCTCTTGTATTTTGCAAAAATATGTACAAACAAAATTTGAGAAGAATCAGTGCAATATTTTTGTTTTTTAATAGATTTAAGTGAAGATCGGGAAGCAGCTCTATATGGGGTCAAAGGGATCATTTTTGGACTACTCATTAGTGGATGTAATGAACGCATACAAACCCAATTTGAGTAAGATCTATATGACAATTTGGATCTTATGGCAATTTATGTCGATTTCATATGGGTAATTTGTATGGGGGCTAGGTCTGAACATGGACCGATTCTCACCAATTTCAATAGCGTTCATCCCATGGCCGATAAAAGCTTATACACCAAATTTCATCAAAATATATTCATATTTGCGACCTGCAGTTTGATTACAAGCTTTACATGGACACACAGACGGACGGACGGACGGACGGACGGACATTGTTAAATCAACTCAGAAAGTGATTCTGATTCGATCGGTATAATTAAAGATGGGTCTAGGACAAATATTTTTGGTTGTTACAAACAGCAGCACAAAGTCATTATACCCAAACCACATAGTGGTATAGGGTATAATTATACCAAGCACTTCCCAAAAAACAGACGCCATAACTGTGCCTGCAAATGGAATTATCTTCGCCATTTTTGGACACAATTTTTCCATTTCAATCCACTGTTTTGACTGTTCCATTGTCGCAGGTGTGAAGTGGTGGAGCCATGTCTCATGCATGGTTACGAAGCGACGCAAATACTCGGCTTTATTGAGGTGAAACACTCTATTGAAACATCCTCACTTGCCTGTTTTTATTCTATTGTAAGCAAACGTGGCACCCATCTTGGGTACTTCATTCTCATCTCCAAATTTTGAAATGCCTATCACTTCAGCTAGCTAAAGCTCCTTCAGCCGACAATCATCCACTACCATTTTGTGAATTTTCTTAACCATTTCTGGCTAACTGATCGTCTTGGCAGCTCGTACGTCCCCGTTTAAACTCCGCCAACCAATATTTTATAGACTCCTCCACAGTAGAATCTATCTCGACTTTAATATTTGCTGGATTGAGACCATTCAAATGAAAGTATTGTTCACAAATTCACTGAGATAGTTTATTTTTGATGGTTGAAAAAAAAAATTCTAACAACGGCGACTTGAAACTTAAAACATACGATATTTATACTACTGCCGCCACCTATACGTCAGGTCATCACGCTCTCGTAACACAGCCCAACACTCGTTGATTTCCCGGTTATACCTGGAGTAAGCTCATTTCAAATCTGGTAACAAATTTTGTGAATTAGCTGCTAATTTTGAGATATAACGTAACAAATTTGTAAAAGGGCTCTTTTTAGCATGTTTGTGGATCTTATCTACCAACGCTGGTAGTCGACTATGGCTTTTTCTAAAATCAGTGTTGTTAACTATAGTCCTGCAAAGTTGTTAAAATAGCACTTTCTAATATATTCGTCCCTTTGTAAAACATACATTAATTGTTAGAAATAAAGCGAAAAGTCTCAAAGGTTAGTTGGCCTGATGGTGGGTTTCGCATTATCCAAAAAAGGTGAATTTGAGGCTTAAGTGCTTGTCTGATAGATATGTGAATGAAAATATCAAAGTTAGGCTGTCAATTTTAATCTCGCATTTTTCGTTTTTAGATTTATTTGGCCAACTGTGGTATTGAAGTTTTTTGCAAAAGCCATCGCATACATTATGTACTTTTATGGAATGTTGATATTTCTTTTTACTACGATGTTGACAACGGAAAAACAAGAAACCCTTTATATTTTAATTCGATCCCTTACTCGATGTAACCTTAAAAAAGAAAAATAATGTAATATCCTCTTTTAAAAGTAAAAATTTTAGAAAATTCGTGGGATCTGAAAGTATTGATGATAAGAATCATATAATTCACGGCTGCCCGCAGAAACATTAATCATTTCGACAAATCATTTTAACATTGCTTCATGTTCGTCCTACAACAATTTTTATGTACAATGATTTGTTAAATATGTATCTGCAAATTTAATATACCATTAACAAGCATCTTGACAATATAAACCATGATGTTACACAAA
Source organism: Cordilura impudica (assembly GCA_963682025.1). NCBI lineage: Eukaryota > Metazoa > Arthropoda > Insecta > Diptera > Scathophagidae > Cordilura > Cordilura impudica. The sequence goes on from OY821519.1 coordinate 147,383,390, forward strand.
TCAACAACAAATGTTTAAAATGAAATTTTTTAACAAACACCTGAGTCTAGTATGTTAATAAAAACAATCTACCTTAACTCTCCCCTTTTTATGGTTTTCAGTATGAGTTATCAAACAAAAAAGCAGACTGGGATACAGACAGACTCGTAAGATTGAATATTTTAACTTAACCATCATAATGGTTTGTTTAATGGGATATTTTGGCATTTTGTTTAATAGAAAATGGCTTAAATAATGGCCATTTACACGAAGATACCGAAAATTATAACAACCGACAAGTTGTAAAAACAAAAATACTAGTACATACAAAACTCGACATCATTATCATAACGGTTGTTTTATGAAAACGAAAACAACAAAAAAAGGAAAGGGTAACAACCCTTATGGTTTGAAACATATACAGCGCTTTATTTTAGCAACTACAGCAGCGCGCTGTAAGAATTGCGTGTTTTTAAACTCTTAATTTTTTATTTTATTAAAAATTAAATTTTGAAAGGATAATGTCTAACAATAAAGGATGGGTGTAAAGGATTTCAAATTCAGCCTTTTTTTTTCAGAGTGATAGTGAAACCTTTTTTTATTAACTTATTTTTAATGCTGACTGCAATATCAGCTCATTATTAATACATTTTATACAAAAACTGTCAACTGCTCGTATACTTTTTTTCTGTATTTCCGTATATTTGTTTTCACTGCTACATTTGATGGACATTGGTCTACTCCATGTTCTCTTCTAATTGGATATTTTTGTTTTAGTGTTTTTCTTGAATTGTTTTTTTTTTTACTTCTATTGGATGTACACATGTGAATTTGTAATGTGAAACTGTCACGTTAGTAATGGACATTGGATATGTATTTACTTATACATAATATGTTGATCAACCCGGTTTTTAAAAACCGGTCGATACCAAATTTTTAGCTTTTGTTTTTTTAGATTTACATTGTTCGAATATCGGCTGAACCAGTATTGGTTTATTTATAATCAATTTTTATATTATACTAGCTGGACCCGGCAAACGTTGTTTTGCCCTCAATGAATTTTTTATTTTATTTAGAATCTGTATATACCTATATAAAAAAACGTTTTTGTATTTGTTAATATTAATTGAAAACTGTAAAAGAAAAGAAAAACCATGTTTTATTTATGAAAATGAAAATAAATATTTATTGTAACATACTTATAAGAATGACCAATATATTTCTGTTATTGTAATTCTAAAAAGAATGAACAATATTTTTAGCTTCATTATTCGATAGTAAATGAAAAAATTTGCTGGCTTTCCGACACGGGAACATGCCACATATAGTTGCTCGTGGGAAAACTGTTTTCGAGGTCCAAACCACATATTTGCAATGAATGTCCTTGTGATTTATTAACGGTCATGGCAGAGCCCAATCTGATCGGAAATTGCAATCTTTTGAATATTATCGGTGTGTCGGTAGGAATCATAGGAATGCTTGGCAGCAAAACATGTTCTCCTTAAAATTTTCCATTGAGAATTGCGGTCTCAATAACATTGGGCATTATGCTCTCAACAATTAACCTGGTTCCATTACATAGTCTCGGAGCGTTGAGGTTACGTAGCAAAATTATTGGAGAACCAACTTTTAATTTTAATAAATGTGGCGGTAGACCGGGCACATCAAGTGAATTCAAAAATTCTGTTCGAGAATTGACTGCATCATTTTCCTCAACAACACTATCCATAGATTTGAAAGAAAACGTTTCGGAATCAATCATGTCCTGAATAACAATATTAATATTTTCGACATCGACATTTTTGCGGCTAAAATAGCTCTTTCACTTAACCAAACATGGTTACGATATTGATTTTGAATGTCGGTGAATACATTTTCAATTAATTCATCGCGTGACGATATAAATTGACAAAAATCTTGTGGATATTTTAATAGTTTGACTGGTTGGGTTAATATTGATTTTACCGTTACCAAGATCAAGTAGTTGCTTTGAAAATTGGTCAGCCGTTGGATCATTTTGAATCGCACTCGCATGTTTGTTGTTAATTTGAACGCTACTCCATAATATTGATGATTTTCAGCAGGTATTTATTTCGTCAGCATAGGTTGATTTTGGTATGACTTGCAATGTTTGACGAAAATCTCCAGATAATAAAATGAGAGCTCCAGCAAAAAGTCTTTCATTGCCTTTCAAATCTTTTAAAGTTCTATGTAATGCTTCTAAGGAATATTTGTGAGCCGTGGTACATTCATCCCAAATAATAATACTGCATTTTTGCAGAACTTTTGCCATACCGGAATGGTTTTTGATGTTACATACGGCATTCTCATTCGTTTGTACGTTTAACGGTGATTTGAGTGCTGAATGAACTGCACGACCACCATGCAATAATGTTGCGGCTATTCCGGACGAAGCAATAGCTAATGCTATTTTTCCTTACTTTTTGGTTAGAATGTCTATATATAAAAACTTTTGTGAATTTTGTAACTTAATAAAATTTAAATAAATTTGAAAACTCATTATTTTTTGAATGCCAACGCCATCTACCGGGTCCAACAAAAAATTGGCATCATCTAACATTCATATATGTATATTCTTAGTTTCAGTGAAATCGCACCGTAAATAAGAATATGCGAAATAACTTTACCCCAGCACCACCTATCGTGTCCATTTATACACACAAAATTTTCTTATGACGAGACATACATACATTCTGAATTGCAGTCAAATCGCACTGAAAATAAGAATTTTGTTTATAACTTGACCCCAACGTCAGCTAGAGGGTTAAAGTTAAAAAAAAAATCAGAAGAGCTCGAACCGAAGCTATGGTGCGAATCTTAGCACGACAGCTCCAACGGTTCCGGAGATCATTCGTTACAAACAAATGCACCAACGTTTTTATATATATAGATTTATTGACTCAGAATCACTTTCGGAGTCGATTTAGCTATGCCCGTCCGTCCGTCCGTCCGTTTGTGTGTCCATGTAAACCTTGTTGACGAAAATTGGTGTATAAGCTTTAGTTTGCCATAGGATGATTGCTATTGGAATTGGTCAAAATCGGTATAAATCACCTCCACGAAATCGACTTAAATCAGCTTAAAATCCAAATTATCATATATATATTGGTCAAAATTACTTTGTGTACGTTTATTTTACCCAGAAATCAGTAATCCAAAAAAATCCTGTAGGACAATTTTTAGTTATAGCCTCGATATAAAGCTGCTTTCCGATTTTCACTTAAATCTATTAAAAAACGAAAATTTTGCACAAATTTTTCTCAAAAGTGTTTTTTCCAAAAATAATTGACTTCACCAAATATGGTCAAGATCGGTCGATTTTTTGACAACAAATTCTACATCCAATTAGTTGGACCTACGGCCCTTTCTCTAAACTCGTGGTAAAGCGTATCGTATTTTCTAACTTCTTTAATGTTTATTGTGAATATTTTTGAGAATTTTTCTAAGTCTCTAGAACTTTTTTAAACACTTTAACTTATACCATTTTAGTTCTCAACTATGTTATCATTTTTCAGTGATATTGAGGACATTAAATTAGGTCAGATGGATAGGCCGCTATGAAGCGAGAACACTCGGCACCCATATGGAAGGAAGAATTAAGAGGAATAAGAAAAATAATGAGGAATTTTACCAATATGCTACATATTGTTCTAAACTACTAGATACCTAAGCCTACAATCTCTCTACCCTGTTCATTCACTTCTCCTCCACATCCGTATAGCTTCTAAATTTCGTCGCAACACACCTATGCTTTCAGCAATACATCTAATTACACAGTGTTCAATGAGCATGGCTATCAGCATGTTGATTGACCATTGGCCAAAGCGAAGGCACGCGTTGGTTCTCTTTGGGTCAGGCAAACGCCATAGGATCTGGGATATGCCACAAGAGGTCAGTTATGTCCATCCTGTTCTCCACACTATTTGTTTATAACTTTAAATTAAAATTTTATAGATTGATTTTATTATGCTTATGAACTACTAGCTTTTAATAACTGGTGTTGCAGGGATACATTGAGAAATAATGTATAATTAAGCCCTAGAATGTTTTTCATTAGAAGTCATCATTATAAGTTATTGATTTATATTTATTTATATATTTAGCTTCGTTAGCAATTGAAATATAAAAATTATATGAAATTATATCTTCTGAAAATATTAATAGCGCTGCCAAAGTTCCAATAAAACTTGCCCTAGTTTTGTGGAAATTGTGGCTAGGTCCCACAGTATATCATTTGCCATCAATTGTAAGGACTCACAGGCTTCTACAGACTTTTGAACTTAAGACGACATGCTATATTTTTTTATTTACAATACTGCAATGGGCCGTGATCAACGCTCTGGCTGCTCGGCTTTTACGGTACATGCCATGATCCACTTTCTACAGAATTAGTTCTTTGAAATTTTAGATTATGTGTGATATGACAAGCATTCATGTCTTTATTTGAATCAGTGCTTACCATGTTGTGATCAACAGAGCCTTTCAAATACGATAAAAAGGAGATGATATGTCCCTTTGTTCATGCTTCACTATTTTTTTAGATAGAGTCCGATACTAATGCTATGAATGCCTTTTGAAATTTCTTTAGAATATATTTGACATTATCAATTTTAAGCCTATTAACATTTTCTATACATATACTCTGTTGAGTTATGCAGACGTAATTATAGTTCATGTTGAATTAGGTCGAAATATCTCTGACTCGGGTCGAGTTAGTAATTTTAAATAAATGTTTTTTTTATGGAAAGCACCAATGCAATGCTTACAACATGCAAAACAATATGTTATTTCGAATTTATGGTTAACAATAATAAAGGAAAAGTATTTTGTGTTTAAAAAATAAACAATATGAGAGGTGCCTGCTGCCCAATTAAGATCTAGTATAGTCTATAGTTCTTTCCAGAATATACATTTTCTGTGTAGAAGACTTTCAGAGAAAGGTTTCTTTAGTTTAAAAATATGATAGTTTCGAAAACCGAGTTTTGAAAGAATCGAATTATCGATCACCCTATACATACACATGTAAATATGTACGCTCGTATTCGTGTGTTTGTAATATTTGTGCGCTTTTCTCTGAATCGATGTGAGAATGTTGTTCATTAATGGACATTATAAATGCATGTCGGCACATGTGTTTATATCCTTGTTACAATTTCGTCCTATTTTTTTTTAAATATTCGTTAGTGACACTACATCAGCAGTTATATGTATATAAGTATTTGTGTGTATTAGGACATGCAATGGCGGCTTATATCAAACGCTAAACTTTCAGTTAATGCACTACATAAATTTAAAAATAACATTTAAAAACTTTAATAATGATACTGATACTTTGCTGTATTAACCAGTAACAACAAAAATTATTAAACCAAAGAACTGGATGAAATATCCCTTAATAAAGGAAGAAAACCAAAAGGATATATATGTGGATCTGGATTCTTCACATAAAAATAAAATTAAGGAATGAACGTAGATTTATACCAGAGATGTGGAGTCGGAGTAGCTACAAAAACTCGGGAATCCGACTCCAAAAATGTGTCGGTATTGCACGTGCACAAATATGCAAATGTTCTTGCTTTATGTAAAGTAATAACATTTGATCTTGAGCCTGATTAATTTTTAACTCAATCAATAAAATGATAAATATCGAAAATAAATTTTTTTGTTACTTTCATAATAATAAGTAGATTTTAATTTAATACGTGAGACTAAGATAATTCACGTTCTTTAATTAAATAATGTAAAAGTGTGTCAAAGATGTAACATTTAAAGTTTTTAAAAATCAATAAAATATTTGATTCACTTGTAAATATGTCCATATACGTTTAGCATGGGAGTTAGAGTCGGAGTCGGACTTTAAAAATTTTAGCGGTTGGATTTGTAACTAATTTTTGACAACTCCACAACCCTGGTTTATACCATCGCTTTTCGGATCTTACCACAAGCACTATGAACTTAATTAATTGCTGAGCAAAAAGGCGCAGTAATAACTTCATAATTCCCAGCAAAAAATTAAATATACAAAGAAATGAAACAGCTATGATTCGCAAACCTTGATGAAGTGAAAATTTGGATTATAACCATTGTATTTAAAATGGGCTTGTCGTACGATAAAAGTTCTCATTTATACATACTGTGAAGTACTACTGTTTAGGAAGTCATGATAAATCACTTCAGCTGAATAAATTTTTTTGAACTCATTTTTATGACTACGCCAAGGTGGTTATTTCAATATAAACTTTTAGTATTCAATAAAATTATTCCTGTATTTTTGCAACATAAACTTTTATTATCCGTTTGCTACTATATTTTTTTTATAACTTTATTTTTAAAATTTTTTCCCTCGAGCTTGTAATTCACAATATTATTATGGATACTCTCAATTTCTGCTTGATATTATTTAGATTTCAAAATGTCCTTTCTCATAACATCTTGCTACTTACATCTTTGGAAGTTGTTTCAAATCACATCCATAGAATTTCTTCCTATGTAAGCAATGAAAATCTGATTTTTTAGAATGACATCACTGTTTTTTTGCTGGGTTTTAATGTAATTTTGATATTATTTAATTTCTTAATGTATGGTTTAGTTATCTTAATTCGAATGGTAGATCAATGAAATTAAAGTTTTCATTTAATTCAGATTAAAAAGTTGCAATCAAACCAAATTATGGAATAGATAAAGCATTGTAAAATATTGCCCGCATTACAATTAAAATTTTGTTTGGTTAAAATTAATAAGAATGACGTCACAACTTAAAATTTGTTTTACTCTTTCCTATTCTAATAAAAATATTCCAATTAAAGGAACATATTGTGGTGTTTTTTATTTTGATTTAAATTAATCAACGACGTTCTCACTATATGTGTGAGCAGCATCCGTTTCCGTGTTGCAGTTTGTTTACTGTGTGTTGTTTTTTCAAATTTTATTAAAAAAAAAGAACAAAAATGCAAAAACAAAAACAAAAACTTGGCCCTATCAATTTATCAAGATGACACGTGCCGGAATTAACGCCATAATGAATTGTAGGCAAGTGTCAAATTTTGTTTTTATTTCCACCTAAACAAGATATTGTTAAAAAATAAATTTATATATGTATGTATGTTAGTGTGTGTATTTTGTTTTGAAAATGTTAAAAACTTTTTATTAAAAATAATTTGGGAGGAGTGAAATTATAAAAAAATAATATTCTGTATTAAACCACTTAAATGACATAAGACACACACTTACATGAACGATGAGATTTCCTGTTATTGGTCGTTCTTTGTTGGAAAAAATTTTAGTTGAAGTAATTAACCGAGACCCTTGTTTGTTAAAGGAAAATATCCACACCGCTACAACTAAACATTTTTACAGTTACACAGATTATACGTGGGACAATTAGTAATTGCATTAACCCTACAGGGTAGCTCAAATCTTATGCTTGGACCCATTATGTTTTACTCAATTCTCTCGGCTTAATATATCGCACCTGTAACTCTACAGTGAGTCAAATCAAAATTTACAAATTTTCAGTAGAGGCAAAAAACGGTTTTTTTTAAATATTTACTATAAAATTAAAAAACAGTTATTTTACTGTAAATAATTGCGAATAATAAGTATACAACAGTAGTCTTTTTATGTCTTTTTAGTGGATTCTAAAGAAGCTAGAGTCGTTGAATACTCAGTGTTAGCCCCCATACAAATGTCTCAAAAATTGTTCGTCTTCACTTTCCATAACATCCGGGAAATTAAATCATTGGTTCAAAAATAAACTGCATCGAATAATTTTTGAATCATACATATATAAAGCTGCTTCCTGATAGAGATAGACAAATTTGGTTTGTCTATGTTTTTAGACCAAAAAAATTATCTTATTTAATATGGTCATTCATTCTTGCACTACTAAGAAATATCCTTGGTAACTCTAAGTTTGCTCTGAATCTAAGGTATGCTATAGAGGAAGGATAATTATGGATCCTTTATGGCGCAAATTAAAAAAATAAATAAATACGAAACGGAGAAAATTTTAATCCTTTAAAGTCACCTTCAAAATAAAATAATGGGCAGCTAGAAATTTACGGATGCTTTATTTTCCATTCTCAACAACATATTCTAGTTTTAAAGCGAATCATCTGATAAAAATTACATCTGATATTGAGTTTTTAGAGATTTACAAGTAATAAAAATATGGTATTCTCATCCAAATTTAGTAAATACTTATTTTTTGTGTCCACACATGTTTCTTAGTCGTTTTACTTAAATCACTCTGTTCTCTATCAATTAAGAAACAATTTACTACAAAACTGTAATTAATATATAATTAAAAATTAGATGAATGGTTTCTGTTTCAGTGTTTCATTATTTAAATAGACATTTGTATTTTAATTAACTTAAGAATTGAACCACTTGCAATTGTTTTCAACATGTCAACATCTATTTCATTCAATGTATTTTTTTATGATTTATGACACCCATTAATGTTTGCCATTAGAAGGTTTTAGAAAGTTTAACATTAGACTCTGACAAATTCATATTGAAAGTATGGCCAGAATTAGAAATTAAAGTTTATATAACCAATTGTTTATGGTTAAATTAAGTATCGCACATACACATGCATGTATGTATGCATGTCTGTCTGTACTTCAACATGTTTATACACAAATACATTTTGTTGATTTGTTTTACTAAAACAACATTGTATTCATCAATCTTTTTACTATTATTGTTTGCGATATCATTCATTTTCATTACTCCCTCCAGCTCACCCTCCGTCCGTCCGTCCGTCCGTCTGTCTATCCATTCGGTTACGTTAGTTAGCAAGTTGATCTAAACTTAATGACTCTTATCAATAATGGTTACATTAAAAACTAAATTAAAATGGCTGCCACTCTGTTTCAACCACTTTATATTATCTATTGGTAACCATAAGCTTAATTATAATGCATGATATTGTATTAACTTGCTTTTGTTTCAGTTGTTTCTGTTGTTGTCGTATTGTCTTGTTTAACTTTCGTCAAGTTAACCTTAATACTCCGCCTTACCAGTAAAATAATCATGGTCTACTCGTACTTTGGTTGGCAAAAAGAATAACCAACCCTTTAATATTTGTTTTCTTTCTACTCCGTTTTTACATGTCAGTTTGGGACGACTTACATGTTAAACTGGATATAAAAAAATACTTTAAATGTTTCAACATGAAAATATATTGTTAGTGAAGAAATTATGGTTTCCTTATTTTAACTGCTTTTCAAACAAGATCCTGAACGTGTAGCTAGCTAGTTTATTTAAGGTAAACAGGTGATAATAGATGGTATGGTGTGCTGTTTTTCGAATTCCTTAAAGTCACGCAAACTTCTCCTTTATTTGTACCCTACATCTACCTACATTCTACCTCTTGTGAGAATGTGAGTTTGTAACAAACATCTATTTATATATAAAAACGTTGGTTCATTTGTTTGTAACTAATGATCTCAGAAACCATAATAGCTGTCGAGCTAAGATTTGCACCATAGGTTCGGTTCGAGCTCTTCTGTGTTTTTTTTAGTTATAACCCTCTAAATGGCGTTGGGGTCAATTTATAACAAAAATTCTTATTTTCAGTGCGATTTCACTGCAATTCAGAATGTGTGCATGTTTCGTCATATGAAATTTTTATGTGTATAGGATCCGATAGGTGGCGCTGAGGTAAAGTTATATCGAATATTCTTATTTACGGTGCAAATTTACTGAATTTCGGTATGTACGTATATGTATGTTAGATGATGCCAAAAATTTTTTGTTGGATCCGGTAGATGGCGCTGGCATTCGAAAAATAATGAGTTGTCAAATTTATTTAAATTTTATTAAGTTACAAAATTCAAAAAATGCTTTTATATACATATAAATATTCTAACCAAAAAGGAAGGAAAAATTGCTTTGGCTATTGCTTCGTCCGGAATAGGCGCAACATTATTGCATGGTGGTCGTACAGCTCATTCAGCACTCAAATCACCGTTAAACATACAAACAAATGAGAATGCCGTATGTAATATCAAAAAACATTCTGGTATGGCAAAAGTTCTGCAAAAATGCAGTATTATTATTTGGGATGAATGTACCATGGCTCACAAACATTACTAAGAAGCATTACATAGAACTTTAAAAGAGTTGAAAGGCAATGAAAGACTTTTTGGTGGAGCTCTCATTTTATTTTCTGGAGATTTTCGTCAAACATTGCCAGTCAAACCAAAATTAACCTATGCTGACGAAATAAATGCCCGCTGAAAATCATCAAAATTATGGAGTAGCGTTCAAACTATAAAATTAACAACAAGCATGCGAGTACAATTAGAAAATTATGTAACGGCTGACCAATTTTCAAAACAACAACTTGATCTTGGTAATGGTAAAATCAATATTAACCCAACCAATCAAACTATTAAAATATTCATAAGATTTTTGTCAATTTATATCGTCACGCGATGAGTTACTTGAAAATGTATTCCCCGATATTCAAAATCAATATCGAAACTATGATTGGTTAAGTGAAAGAGCTATTGTAGCCGCAAAAATTTCGATGTCGATAATATTAATGTTGTTATGCAGGACATGATTGATTCCGTAACGTGTTCTTTCAAATCTATGGATAGTGTTGTTGAAGAAAATGAAGCAGTCAATTCTCGAACATAATTTTTGAATTCATTTGATGTGCCCGGTCTACCGCCACATTTATTAAAATTAAAAGTCGGTTCTCCAATAATTTTGCTACGTTACCTCAACGCTCCGAGACTATGTAATGCAATCAGGTTAATTGTTGAGAGAATAATGCCCAATGTTATTGAGACCGCAATTCTCAAAGGAAAATTTTAAGGGGAACATGTTTTGCTGCCAAGCATTCCTATGATTCCTGCCAACACACCGATAATATTCAAAAGATTGCAATTTCCGATCAGATTGGGCTCTGCCATGACCGTTAATAAATCACAAGGACAATCTTTGCAAATATGTGGTTTGGACCTCGAAAACAGTTGTTTTTCCCACGAGCTACTATATGTGCCATGTTCCCGTGTCGAAAAGCCAGCAAATTTATTCATTTACTGCGATAATAATTAAATTAAAAATATTGTCAACTCTTTTGCATTACTATAAAAGAAATATATTGGTCATCTTATATGTTACAATAAATATTTATTTTCATTTTCATAAATAAAACATGGTTTGTCTTTAACAGTTTTCAATTAATATTAACAAATGCACAAGCGTTTTTTGTTTTGTATTGGTATATACAGTTTCTAACTAAAATAGAAAATTCATGGAGGGCAAAACAACGTTTGCCGGGTCCAGCTAGTATAATATAAAATAACTTAGTATATGTATTTATTGCGGCATCAACTTAAAATTCAAATTAAATAATGCCTTTTAGAATTATTATAAGAACGGGCGTTTATTATAGGGCGTTTTATTATCTAAAATAAATATTTTTATTAGCTTTTTAAAATGCAATATACTTACTAATATCTCCTTCGGTGTCTTCTTTGGAATTGTCTATTATTTCGAATGTTATAGAGATTACCTCTTAAGTGGTTACGTTGGTACCGATTACTACAGACAAACCCAAGGTAGGCGAATGACAAATTAAAAAAGTTACCATATAAAAAGAAATTCAATAGTCGGCAATTTTAGATAAATTATTAATATGATTTAAATTAACTGATACAAAATATAAATGCATTTAATTCATAACAATATTATTATTCTAAATAGTTACCACCTTTTGCTAAATATTAATTAGTTAAATAAAAATAAAAATTCACGAAAAAATTAAATATTAAAAATAATGTGTTTTTTTCTAAATGACAATATAATATTGTTCCGAATTTCTATAGTTTTTTTAATACTTTATTTATTAATATTAATAAATATATATGTAAGTATGTGTCTTGTTTGAAATAATGAGACACTGAAAATCGAAATCAAAGTCATTGTATGTTGTAGAAATATATTTTAAAACTTAAAAAAAAACAAAAAAATGTTATAACGGCAAAGACTGTGTGATATACAAATCTATGGATACAGATGTAGAAATAAAGGTTTATATACTATACTATGCTGATTTTTCTAAAAATTAAAAATATTTGAGCTGGATCCATCATTTGTTATACCGATCGACTCAAAATTACTTTGTCGATTAAGCGACGTCCATCCGACAGTCAGTCTGTCTCTGTGTCCATGCAAACCTTGCAATCAAACTACAAGTACCAAAATGAAAATATTTTAATGAAATTCGGTAGATAAGTTTTCATCAGTCATAAAACGAACGCTATTGAAATTGTTGGAATTCGGTGCATGTTCAGACTAAGTCCCCCATACAAATTATCACTATGAGATATAAATTATAATACAGATCCCGGTAAAATCAGAAGTGCAAAATAAAGACTGTAGGACTATTTCCATACAAAGTGGATTAACTTAAATTTATCAAAAGCAAAAATATTGCACAGACAAAAATATTGCACAAAATTTGTGTGTATATTTATTTACATAAAATGAGTGTTTTTGCCAAATATAGTCATAAACCTTACGTAATGCAGCATCCGATATGACTTTTTTAAATCTGCATACAAAAAAATTAATATCAGTGCCGTACAAATTTGGTTTATGCTTCTTTTTTATATCAAATTATTTACAAATAAGACCCTTTCTCTAAACGCATTTTATAGTCGGTCTTACTTGCTTTATATGGGGACTGCACTAAAAAGGATTGGTGATTACCTTTTTTAGTAAAATAGAACTATATTTAAATAAAATCTATGCAGCATTTTTTTATATAGATTTCAAAAAAATCGATATGACTAGGAATGGTTCTACAGTGTTTTTTAATGGGTGTAATGAACTTGATGAAATTTAACCGAGATCTATGTAATAATGTGGATTTTGTGGCAATTTGAGTAGAGCTAGTTTGGAACATGTAGCGATTTTCGTTAATTGCAATACCGATCGTCAATCACAACTTATATAATTTTTGATTATAAGGTTTACATGGTCACACACAAGAACAGACCGACAAACAGACGGACGGAACGGACGATCAACGCTAAAACTGCTCAGAAAATAATTCTGAGTCGGTCGGTATAATAGAATGTGGCTCTAGATGAGATATATATATTTTTGGTAGTTATAAACATTATAACCACGTGTGGTAGATATACCATATGGTATAAGAATCTATAAATACTTGTCATAGAGGTATTGCAAATAACACTGTACAACAATCCGAAATTGTTGTTCAGTATAATGCATTTTTCAGATAGAAATTAATTCATTCAATAAAAAAAATCATCATTGCTTTTGGAAAAACTCAATTAATAAGAAATCTATAATATTAATAGGCAAAGATATATCTTGTGACCGATGTAACTTTCACAGTTTTACCCCGATTTTGACAAAAAATTTATCATTTGAATGGTATTTCTTTTTAGCTGTTACGCAGATTTACAGATTTTCATCTCTGGAATATTTTTTTGGAGTTATGATCGCTTAAAGTTGCTACTAACACATACATAAAATTATACAATGCTATGTGTGTGTTTATTAAATTTGTGAATGTGTTTGTGTTAATGTGTTGAGTTTGTTTTCTTCATTTAATATGAGTTGAATTATGAAGCATACCTTTACAGTCTTTATTAAATGAAAACATAAAATTTCCTAGAATTTGAACTCGAATTTCGAGCACTGGAATCTGCTACTTATAATTAATACTGGTCAAAAAATAAAATTAATTAACTTTAAATATAAAAGGTATTAGAATTCAAGTACCGATAATTGATATACAGTGTAATTACAAGAAAAAAGTAGAAATTTTCCAAAAAATACCCGGTATGATAGGCAATCAGCCAGTGCGGGAAAAAACATTTTTCTAAATAAATTCAGATTAAATACATTGGCAATATGTTCCTGTGGTAAAAAATTGCGAACTCATTTTACAACGGGAAACATAATTAATAAAATTTATAAAGAGGAATGCCTAAAAACTATTTAAAACGTTTCATGCTACAAAGTCGTTGTTGTGACTAGATCTAGATACTTTCTACTAGCAAAAGTGACTGCTGAATGCTATAAATACAGTGGCATACATTTTGTCCCCACGACCAGTTAAGGAATACAGGCTACAGATGAGTTCCACGCTAACAAAGGAAGAATTTTTATGAGAAGTTTCCAAATGTGCTCAAACTTGGACATGTAGTAGAAGAGAATAAACTAATGGACTAATATTTTTTCTTATCGGCTCAATCTCACATTTAGGTGTTTTTTTTGACTTTTTTGCCCCATAGTAAGTACAGTCAAATTTGGTATCAACTAATGAAGGTTTTGAATTAATTTTCAACGGGGAATGAGACATACACAAACTTGTTTTGGGATTTATGCTATTCCTTAAACATTAAAACTGTAGGTGCTGTTGTATGGTGTGGTGTAATAGGTTTGATGCCAAATTTGCAAATTTTTTCGAGTATCTCTATTATATTTTAGCGAATACCTGCTTTTCTTTTTTTTATATTCCAGCTAGTTTATGTACGCATGGTTATATTTTTTTAAGCGGAAATATAAATATTCATATCGACATATACATTTAATATTTTGTAATTGTATTATACTTTCTAAGCATGTTTTATTAATTTTATTAGTTTACATAACCCTTTTTACACTCGATGACAAAGCAAAATTAGAAATCTGAATTGTATCTAAAATGATAAATAAATCAAGATTTTTTTAAATATGTTATAGAATTTTTTTAATGTTTATTTTTAATGTTTCATATAGAGAACAATATTTCTTAACCTAAGGCAATTTGGATATGAAAAATATATTATCTTCTATTTTTGTATTCCTTCCAAAAATACTATTTCTCAAAACAAGGCATTAGCTTAGCGATAATGTCATCGTTGGAACCAAATCTCTATGTGTCTGGCAAATTCATTGGATGAGGATGAAATTCATAACCAAATTAATGAAACTTTACCAAAGAGAGGAGACACTTTCTTGTGGGAGAAACTGAGATGTTTTTCAGGCAAATATGTATTTGAAATGATCCAATAACTTTTTCAGGGTAATCAACTTCACCTGCGTCTCAAGGAACTAGGCCGTATTGTCTAATAAAATCGTCTTCGTCTTTTTTGTATTATTATTATCTCTAAAGGCGCGAAAGTTCATGCGTTCTTGATGTTGAGTTCCTGACAAAACCGAAGACATCTCTGTAGCTATGAGACCTTTACATATTTATAATCTGAACACATTTACTCCAGGATATATATCGTATTTATATCAAGATAGTCAGGATATGATGACTTTGTGCAGAATTTTGTAACTATCAAAAATATTTAAGCTGACCCACCTACCGATCTATTCAGAATCAATTTCTTTGTGAAAATCATTGAGAATTTTTTGAAATTAAAGTGTAAGGGCCATTATTACAACTTTCCTTTAAAGTAAATGTTAGTTAAAGGTAACTTTAGCTAAAGTGAGCAATAAAGTTACCTTTAACTTCTTTTCGTTGTTACAACTTCCCAGTAAAATAAAAATAAATTTTTTTGATATTGTGGCAACACCAAAGGAAATACCGATTACTTTTGACCAAATGATTTGCTTTATAAAATACGTAGTGGCAACGTTCCTTTTTTTGTTCGCAAGCAAACAATAAAATAAAAACTAAAATCCTTTATCAAAAGTTGCATAATTGTTGTAAATGTGTAATAAAACTTTTAGAAAAATATACAAGCCCATACTTAAGTATATGGAAATAAATTTATTTAGAAAACTAAATTGGTGTGAATTTCTTCTTCATAGATCAGAAAATGTGGCAACATTAAATACATAAACCTCACGTTAAAAGTTAAAGGCATCAATATCTTCCCTTTAGCTTATCGGTCACTTTTAGCTTAAAGTATAGTTGTAATAACGAAAAACTAATAATCTGCCCAATAACATCCAAACTTTAGCTATTGGCAAGTTGTAATAATGGCCCTAAATGTTGTTAATCCATTTCGTACATTGGAGAAAAATTAAATAAAATTTTTTTATATTTTTTTATATATAAGAAAAAATGCAATATTAATTTGCGGCTTGTTTAGTTAATTATTTGCGGAATGCATTATGTTCTATTGGTCTGAATTTGTTTCTAAGTCAGTTATAGAATTAAGTATTTTTTGGAATGTCTTTCTATTAAGTTCATTATTTGCGGAAGGCATCATGTTCTATTGGTCTGAATTTGTTTCATTGCCAGTTATAGAATTAAACATTTTTTAATGTTTTTCTGTTAAAGTACGTTTTAGTCAGTCTTTACCGCAAAACTAAAATTTATTGTATTTTCCATTAAAATGTTGTTTAGTTTTCCTTCAACTCACACACATACATACCATATGTAATTAAAAAACAAACTCCCCCTTTCATTAGGTTGTTGTTTCTTTGTTATCGTCCTAAACATGAGTCCAACATGGTGGAACGCGTGTTAAAGTCATAAATTCCATTAAATTAATATGCAAAAATACTCGTTGTTAGATAACATTTTTGATACAAAACATTATGATAGTTGTTGGACTTGACTGTATTGTTTTGTACAAATGTATAATAAATATATTATATACTCATTTACATTAACATGCATATATTCGTACATATATACATTTGTATTTTTTTCTTGTATGTTTATGGCAAAAGGTTGTTTGTTTGTTTTATCTATTGATTAATATGATTATAAAGTACTCCCACATTAGTGTATTTGTTATTTAGTTAGTGATTTTCTGATTTAACGAAACCTAAAAAATTTGACTAATTAACTGATAAAATTGTGTTAATTTAGGCCAAATAAATGAATGATATAAATTCTGTTTTGAACAATATATGGTTTGATGGTTTCATTTTGTTGGAAATGGTTTAGATAAGTTTATTGGAGTTGGACTTAGGGAAGTTTAAGTGTTATTTTATGCCTGTTATGTTTGTAAGCCCATAAAACAGATTCGTTGTGGCAACCGAATTTGTTGCCGAACGAATTTTGGTAGTCCTATTTACTATCACATTATTCTGTTGTGATTACTAAATTATACTTTTGCAAACAATCATAGATTCCACTGCATGTATTGCCTAATTTAGTTAACAATATGGAGTATATATTTCATTTATTGATTGCCGCAACCATTTTTTTGGTAACCAATTTCAAAAGTACAGTAACTGCAGTATATATAAAAATTTTAAACAGATTTGTTTTTTATTATTTATTAATTTTAAAGTAAAAAATTAAATATAAATAAAATAAATAATAAAAAAAATAAATTTACATACTAATCCTATGTTACATTAGAGTGGTCCTTAAAAATAAAAATGCGATTTTGGGGAGTGTCGGGATCCAGTTTGTTTCCTTCCTATATAAAACTAATAAATGAGAAGTTTGGCGACAATCGGATAAAGAAACGGTCGCGCCGGAAATCGATTGAAAATTTCAAGTGTTACGAAAATTTCGTTCTATAGTTTAACTTTTTCGACAAGTTGTTATATGAATCGATTTCAAAATTAAATTATCTTTTCAAAGAGCTATATAACTTCAAAATCGAATAAAAACTCGCCAAGAAGTAGCAAATGTGATGGGCCACTTTTGTGCCAAAAAACACTAGGTCATGAAATTTGATGGCACTTTTTTAAACTTCGAGAAATTGATTAAAGCTATAGTCTTTTTTTTTTTTGGTCTCTGTACTTATAAGCACTCAGATATGAAGTATTAATTTATTACCACGTTGTTAACCTATTGCGCAATGAGACCGAAAATAAGTAATATTTTTGATAAAATTTTGAAAACTCCCTTTTCAAGATTTAAAAAATGTTCTCAAACAAAATTTAAAAAAAATGGATCTGGCACATTAAGGTTTTTTTTACAAGGATTTATTTTTTGTGCATTTCGAGAAAAATTAAAGTTTTATGAAATAGTCAGTAAATATAATCTTTCTAAATACTTTGTATATAAAATTAATCAGTTTTCAACTTTTAAATGTTTTATTTTATCGTTATAGCTATGGTCAGGAAAAAATATAATTTGACGTCATTAACCTATTTGGACTTTAAGTCCATTGATTATCTTCAAAAAGGCAAGTATTATGCTAACTTCATTTGGCAAAAAATAAAGTATTGTTTCACACTTCGACTATTGCGCTCCTTATTCGCCAAATTTAGCTCCCTCGGATTATTTTATATTTTCAAACTTTGAAAAATGATTCGATGGTAAAAGATTTGCCAACAATGAAGAGCTGGAGTCTTCTGTTGGTGGCTAGTTCGAATTGCTTCATTACGCACCTTCTTCGCCAAATTTAGCTCCCTCGGATTTTTTTATATTTTCAAACTTTGAAAAATGATTCGGTGGTAAAAGACTTGCCAACAATGAAGAGGTGGAGTCTTCTGTTGATGGCTATTGCAATGAGTTAGACAGTCCTTACTATCAAGAGGGTATCAAAGCTATTGAATGTCGCTGGAAAAACTGTATTGAGCTAAAAGGAAATTATGTTGGGAATTACAGAAAATGTTTCCCAAATTTGTTGTGTTTTCTTTATAGGTTCGGGTTGTTTTGGGACCGCCTTCATATATTCCTTAACATTAAAAATAATTTAATGTAAATAAAAAAAAAAATTTATAAACATTCAAGTTGTATAAAGTTTTTTTTTTTATGGATATAATTTAATTTACTACAAACATTTACGGAATGTAATTAATTTTTTCACCCGTCAAAATATATAAAAGTGCAAAGGGAAATACGTTTTACTACCATGTCTGAATATCAATTCATTTGTCACAACAGAAAATTAATAGCTTCAAAATAATGAAATATTTAAAAACTGTCGAAACTATCACATTTGAAGTCAACACGAGCACATTCGGGCAATCAATGTAAGGTACTAGCGTCAATAGTTTAGATGTTTCAATCCCTTGTCTATAATTAAAGTTCTTTCGAATTTTAAAAAATCTTTAAATTTATTATTTACTATTCACTTCTAACACGATAATCTTAACATAAGTTATATTTTTTTCATCATAAAACATTTAATATTCCCAAAGAAATCATTATATGTTTATATAAATTTGCCATAAATCAAAGACGGGATAAATGCAAAAAAACAACAGCAGCTTGATATAGAAGAAACGAAAAAAATACATTATCATGCAAATTTTATTTACAATCTTGTACTAGAAAAGCATATATCAAATTTTAAATCTCAATACAAATATTGTGTAAGTATTTATATTTCTGTCTATATTTCCTGTGCTCTTAAAATATAAACTACAAATCATGAGCTTAACCACACACATAGATATACGAGTATACTCGCACATACATATGTACGTACTTACAATGGAAATACAATGGAATGGAATGAACAAAAACAGACCGTTTTTATACAAATATACTCGTAGAAGAAATCACCATTAGATGCTATTAAACACGTCTTTAAGAGACTATTAAGACTTTATAAAAAAGCCATTATAGAGAAGTTGAAAAAACTTGAAAGGAATGAGTGAAAAAGTCAAGGAACTTTGTGGTGGACACACAGTGCTTAAAAAGAATCCTGAATATCAAAACATTAATGCCTGACCTTTTGTTTTTTTTTTTGCTTTTTACTTAGCGTTCACTACACAATATATGCACTAGACAAAGGTACTCGAACACTCGCAGTTAGTATCCTTTTGGGGTCCCTAAACAAAATTTAAATAATATTTCTATTAGCCAATATTTTTAAAATTTATATTTCTACTTTTTATAAGACCTAGACCCAGAGAAGATAAGTATACATGTTATAATCGATCTGCGCCGACCAAACCCTACCCCACATAAACAAAAAACGAGGCTTTGGAGACGACGTACAAAATTGGTCAAATCATAAGCATATTTATTGAGGTTACTTCAATGTGCTACGAACAATTTCAACTAGTTTTGTTTAAATAATATCTTAGTTCTGTGCAACCAAGTTAATAGAAAGATATTTAATTGATTATAAGATTTCATTCATATAGAGACTATGACGAGAAATGATCAAAAATGTGCGAATAATAAATGAATAAAGCTGACATGACTTTTAAAGCAACATCAGTTGTAGTATGCAAATTTACTTTCTTTTTCAATAATAAACAGGATACATTGTGGACAAGGAGTATAAATGTACAGAAAGGTAAGGGATACTTAAGGGTCGTATTAGAAGAAAAAAATCTACTGCTCTATAAATATTATTATTTTTTTAAATGTAAAGTGGAAAAAAATCAAAGCTTTTTGTTGTGCAAACATGTATGTATGCCTGTATTATGTAAGTTGTAAGGTAAAAGTACTGTTAAACATATGTTGTAGATCCTTTTTGTTAACATAAATAATATGTTAATAACAGAAAATCCGCATTTAGAGAGTGGAAAAACTTGTTTCAATGCGAATTATTTTAAGGGTTTATTAAAACATTAAATACACCATAAATGTCATATTAAAAATTTAACGGTCAATAAATAAGACTTATGTATACACAGAATTACAGAATTACAGATTTCCAGTGATATGCATGAATGTTAATATGGGTACAGTGATGGATAAAAGTATAGGCTTACCAGTCAGAAAAAGCCTAAAAATTGCAAAAAATTATTTACCAGCCAATTTTGTCAGAACCTCAGAAAAATTTGTAACAAGAGTGTAACTAATATAAAGCGATAACGGTTCATGTATAGCATCAGCTAAGAGATTATCGATTGTAGTTCTGATTTAAAAAAAAATTAAAACAGTTCAAATTTATACAGGACTACAAATTAGTTTTGATGGACTGAATATATATATAAATTTTCGATATTTTCAGCTAACTACAACCTCGTAGCACGAATTTGGCCAACAGATCCAAAGTCTCCATGATTATATTTAAGGAAATGCATATACGTAATTTCTGATGTGGTCCAAAATTTCCAATTGTTGGCCTTTTTATAAATAAACAATTTAATTAAATATGAGTATGTCTCATACCATGGCAATTGGTTTGATAATTATACAACCTTGGATAACTGTAAATCTCAACCGTAATTATCTGCAAAACGTCGGAAATATGCTGGAAATGCCAAAATTAAAAATCAACCGCATCCATTCTAAAAACAGTGGTTCTAAATTAAATACACACACAGAAAAATATTGGTTGGAATTTGGTTACCACTAGAAAAATTTATTAAGGTAATAAAAATTCTTATTATAATTCTTTAATATTAAATAATACAATATATTTTCTTTAATAACTACTGTTTAAACACAATTCTTCTGAAAGAAAAGTATCTGCAACAACCAAAAATAGTTCCGTTTACACAAATTTGCACAACTAATTTAATTGCGACAACCTTATAAATCTAAGAATAACATGCTTCAATCCTAAATATTGGTGACTGCAACTTCTTATTCTGTTATAAAAACATATTTGAAACCAAAAATGTTTTAACAGATATTGTAAGAAATTATTGGTTAAATTCCTATAAATTAAATGTGTGTTAACAATTACAATGGTCTACAAATAAAAAAAAAAAAATTGACTGTAGAAATGAAGCATTATTTTTAACTAATCTGGGTGCGCTGAATTCGTCTTGTTCATTTTTTATCGCATCTACAATTTCACAATTTCACAATTATTAATTTGACAGAATCCCACATTCATTCTAAATCTTCATAATAGTAGCGTTTAAGCATGTCAGGGAGATCGTGTGTTACTGATACAAGCTATTTTGCTTTGTGTGTGGTGAATATTTGGTTGAAAAAAAGGTTTTGCTGTCAGAAACTTGGATAAACCGTGGACACCGACAATGTTTTGCAATAGTTGCAGAACTGTTTTATACAAGTGATCAAATGGCAAGAAGATCTATTTCGATTTTTGAATTCCAGTACTTCGGAGAGAATATTTCAAAAAATGTACCAGCCTTATGACAAAACTGAATGCAGATTACATATTGATGGCTCTTCTTTTGCATAATGGGATGGAAAATCCATCCATACCAACTGCTCATGCCACTAATACAAAGGCAACGAAGTAGGAAAATTAAAGTCGGTCTAGACCGCCTATACGATACCATATACCATACGTTTAGAGACCCTATCTCTCAGGCCCAACAAACTGGATATGGGTAATTCCATGTCAAATCAACCAATGGGTGTACACTACCTTCTCCAAATTGTATGATTTTTCGTAGGAAGACAGATTATTACAGAACTAAAATAAATGCAAAGTTTGAGGGAACTGGCACTTCTGTATCCGGAAATATGTGGTCTTGAAAATCGTAAAAAAAGGTCAAAATTTACAAAGTTGTACTTACTTAATTATCATTTTCTTGAAAAGTATTATAGTTACGCAAATCATCAATGTTGCATTTGAAAGGTTAATTAATTACCTTTAATTTGATGTACAACATGATTTTTTTTTTTGGAAAGGTCCAAGGTCACATCTCTTGACCTATAATTCGGGAGGCTATAGCTGTAAAAACGACAATTTTAAAAATCTGAAAAAATATATGTTTAAGATTGGTTCCTTCCCTAAAGTTCCAAAAAATTTCAGACTTGAGGTATGCTTGGATCCAGAAATATTTATCATAGAGTAAAGGTAGATATTTAAAAAGTCGGTGCTGTTACTGTTACTGTTTATGAATGTGGTTGGTTGTGCTCGTGAGCGTCGGCGGGCTAAGCACGCATGCCGCTATTTGTTTCTGGTTCTTTAGCTCTGTACTGTACTCAGTACAGACCTGTGTTAGGGTTGGTTTGACAGGTAATTATGGTAGAGCGAGACAACAGTATAAATGTTGTCGGGTGTGGTTCGTAGTGTCAAATAACTTGGATATAGAGAAATTATTGAAAAACGAGAAGTCAAAGGAAGCACCACGAAAAAAACCATTCTAAGCACGTTGCTTTAAAAAACCACATGTGTTGCTATAAAATGCTATAAAAGTGATTGTTTTTTGCCTCTGTAAACAATATGTCATTTAATACAATATATTGTTGTAATCCATTTAAAAAAGTTGCTCACTTCCGGAATGCAAGAGGACTTCGAAAAGTTCAGCAATGGATGACTGGAATTAGTAATAACATTTCAATATCAAATAAAATATGTGATATATGCAGAAGAGAACTTTATAAATTAAAAGGAAGTGTAAACAATAATATTCAATCTATGAACGAGCCAGAAAACGAGACTTCAGACTCGGAAAGTGAAGCATCAGTTTCGGAAGATGTTCGAATTTCTAAGTTAAACGAAAGTTTAACATATTTACAAGAATCTCCAATATGTTCGAGAAAAATTCCATTAAAAGGGTATACAACTAGAAAGTTAGAAAAAATAACATCAATTAAAACCAACATTTTCCCAAATTCAACACCTTCAACCTCTCACGTATGCCCAGAATCGGAAATAATCGAACAACTAAAAGAAAAGTTTAAATCAATAACTAGAAACAGTGATAAAATTCAACTTTTAACTATTTTACCTAAAAGCTGGACATTGAAAAGAATGGAGGAGGAATATCAAATAACAAATTTCATGGCACGAAAGGTAAAAAACTTGGTTGAGACAGAAGGCGAATTGAGTACACCGAATCCAAAACTTGGAAAACGATTGCCATTAGAAATTGTTGATGTGGTGAAAATCTTTTATGAAACTGATGATGTCAGCAGATGTCTACCAGGATGTAAAGACTACGTGTCAATAACAGAAAATGGTGTAAAAGTAAAAAAAAAATAAAAGACTTTTAATCGGAAATCTTCGAGAAGTTTATGCTTTATTTAAAGAAAAACATGAAGGGATAACTATTTCTAAATTTTGTGAACTTCGGCCAAAAAATGTGGTTCTAGCAGATGCGTTAGGAAGCCATAATGTATGTGTTTATAAAATACATCAAAATACGAAACTAATGCTCCACGCAATAAACCTGAAAAAAATTGACAGAAAATGTGCAGGATTTTGTGCTGAAAACTTATAAAGATTGTTTAAAAAGACTTATATGCAATCTCCCATCACCAAATTGCTACCTTGGCAGATGTAGCATGTGTCCAGATATACAAAATTTTAAAGAGAAACTTGGTGAATTATTATTAGAAAATGAAATTGATGAAATCATATATAAACAGTGGATAAGTGTAGATAGAGACTCTTTGGAAACTATTATTAAAGAAAATGATTCTTTTCTGGATTCTTTATGCGAAAAACTGCAAACTCTTCTACCCCATTCATTCGTATCTAAAGAGCAGGGTGCATTTATGGCGCACAAAAAGTCTGCGTTGGAAGAAAATGAGTATTTAGTAACTTGCGACTTCTCCGAAAATGCAACTTTTGTGGTTCAGGATTCTGTGCAAGGCTTTTTATGGAATAATAGCCAGGCCACACTATACCCAATAGCAATTTATTACAAATCAAATGGAAAATTAGAAACTACAAATTTTATAATAATATCAGACTGTCTAATACATAATACCATAGCAGTTCATTTATTTCATCGCCACCTAAATGAGTTTTTAAAAAACAAGTTTTTGAAAATACCAAAGAAAATTTTTTATTTTTCGGACGGTTCTTCCGCTCAATTTAAAAATAAAAAAAACTTTGCCAATTTATGCCATCATAGCGAAGATTTTAATTGGTCCGCTGAGTGGCATTTCTTTGCTACCAGTCACGGCAAAGGACCTAGTGATGGGCTTGGGGGAACGGTAAAGCGTGAAGCACGAAGAGCCAGCTTGCAACGTCCATTCGAAGATCAGATAACTACTCCTCTCCACTTGTATAATTGGTGTCAGCAAACTCTTCAGAACTGCAACTTTGCATATTTAACGGAAAAAGATTATGAAGAAGAAGAGAAATTGCTAACTGATAGATTTATAGGATTACGTACAATTCCGGGAACTCAAAAGCAGCACAGCTTCATACCAATTGCAAAAACACAATTACAAGCTAAAATTTATTCCGCTGATAGCAAATTTGTAATTGAAAACATTTATAATAAAACTAAACAACAACAACAGCATTCATCATAATAATGTCAACAACAACAACAGCATTCATCATAATAATGTCAACAACAACAACAACAACAACAGCATTCATCATATTAATGTCAACAACGCCAACAACAACAACAACAACAGCATTCATAATAATAATAATTCACTTGTTAAATATCTACCTTTACTCTATGATAAATATTTCTGGATCCAAGCATACCCCCAGTCTGAAATTTTTTGGAACTTTAGGGAAGGAACCAATCTTAAACATATATTTTTTTCTGATTTTTAAAATTGTCGTTTTTACAGCTATAGCCTCCCGAATTATAGGTCAAGAGATGTGACCTTTGACCTTTCCAAAAAAAAATCATGTTGTATATAAAATTAAAGGTAATTAATTAACCTTTCAAATACGACCTTGATAAGTTGCGTCACTATAATATTAATCAAGAAAGTGATAATTAAGTAAGTACAACTTTGTACATTTTTATAGTTTTTCCCGATATTCAAGACCTCATATTTCCGGATCCAGATGCGTCAGTGAACTTAAATTTAGGATTTTTCTTACCTCTCGGATACACTTTAATCCTGCCAAAATTCAGCCAATTTGGAAACAGTGATGTAAAAAACAGCCATATTTTAAGTTGAGTTCAGATGGTTTAACCCATATAGAAAATAAGCATAAACCAAATTTGAGTGGGATTTTTATTAATTTTTTTGGCTGCAGATATGAAAATGTTCATATCGAATGCTATATCTATATGGGGACTAGGCCCAAAAATGGACCGATCCTGACCATGTTTGGTAAAGTCTCTTGTATCTTGAAAAAATATACACAAACAAAATTTGAGAAGAATCAGTGCAATATTTTTGTTTTTTGATAGATTTAAGTGAAGATCGGGAAGCTGCTCTATATGGGGCCTATGACTAAGAGTTGTCCCATAGGGATCATTTTTGGACTACTCATTAATGGATGTAATAAACGCATACAAACACAATTTGAGTAAGATCTGTATGACAATTTGGATTTTATGGCAATTTATGTCGATTTCATAGGTGTTATTTGTATGGGGGCTAGGTCTGAACATGGACCGATTCTCACCAATTTCAATAGTGTTCATCCTATGGCTGACTGAAGCCAATATACTCAATTTCGTCAAAATATATTCATATTTGCGACCTGCAGTTTGATTACAAGCTTTACATGGACACACAGACGGACGGACATCGTTAAATCGAATCAGATAGTGATTCTGATTCGATCGGTATAACAAAAGATGGGTCTAGGTCAAATATTTTTGGTAGTTACATACAGCAGCACAAAGTTATTATACCCAAACCACATAGTGGTATAGGGCATAATTATGAATCAATGACTAAATTTTGACATGACTCAAATACAACGTTCATAATTGGAAGATCTGTGGTGACATTAAGGTGTGTGATTTAAATTTCTTTGGATGTATAATATAGACCATTGTAAATAACTGTAAATTAATGTTTCAGGTCATTGGTTTATTGACTGGTGTGCAAGGAGGTTTCACAAAATATTTTTGTTTCCTCTTTTTCTATGGGATAGTCGCGCTATATGTCATTATTACGTCAGAACGGAGTGGCCAAAAAGAACTGAGTATTCACCAGGAAAAAAAAAATTAAATAAACCATTAATTGATCCAAATGACGTTTTTCTTCCGCCGCTGCACATAAAATTGAGCGTTTTTAAGAGCTCTATCAAGGCTCTGGACAAAGATGGTGCAGCATTTAAATATTTATAAGCGATTTTTACTAAAATTTCATATGCTAAAATCAAAGAAGGCATATTTGTTAGCCCTTGGGACAAAAGCAAGCTGGGAGACTCTAATACGTGAAACCGAACCAACAAAATATAAACGACGTTCAAATAACGCCATTCATTTCTGAAAATTCATTGATTTTTAAATAAACTAATTATTTTTTATGTAAAAAATGAATAGAAACATTTTTTTTGTATCTCGAAAACCTGACGTGATAGAGAAAAACCAATTACAGATTCGAATTCAGCCCACCAAATTACTCTAGGAGAGATATTTGGTTGCTCCAGTACAAAACCTTGTTGGCGAGTTTTATTTTTTGATTATAATAAAATAAACCCAAACTATTAAACAAATTCGGTCGTAAATACCGAATAAATAGTAAAATATGTTTAGCCATACCAAATTTTCGAATTAAATTGTCATCTTTTAAAAAAAAATATAATAAAAAAACTTTTACGTATTTTGTGAACATTTTTCAAAAAAATAGCACAACGTGCATAAAGACTTAAAAATAATTCATATGGACATAGAAATGGATCATAGAAGTATGTAAATTATAAACTAAACTTGAAGATGTAGTTAAGTGCATCTGGCAAGAAGCTTTTGCGTAACATTTATGATTATTATTTAGAAAAACAATCTACCATTCAACCGCGCGCTACCAGTAGTTGTGTCAATGGTAGAGAGATATGGTCAGAACTCCGTCGAATATCTGGAAAAGTTATTTATTACCATGTGACAATAAATCAGTACGTCCAGGATTTGATTTCAGCAACAACTCCTGACTTTGCAACGCAAATTCAAGGCGTTGTATGGCAACGCCGAGTATATGAGAGTACGTTTCCAAGCCAGTGTTGGGTATGATATACATATATACATGTGTAAAAAATTTTTGTTTGTTGCATGTATCTTACGCTATACCACACGTGCTCAGGTTGAGTTTAGTTAAAAAAATTTTTTTCGATTAATACCAATTTTTCAGATAATTTGCCGATATGTCATAATTTTAATTTATTGAAACATTAAACAATTTTTTTCAAAATCGTTAAATTGTAAAAATTATAAAGGATGTACAGGTTATCTAATACTCTCCCCCCCAACAACACATCGTAATGAAAATACTAACGCAAAGTCCCAAGGTTTTCACTGTTACATACCTGTAGATATATGACATTTAATATTTATTTTGTACGGGGGTGCCATGTCCGTTTTTCTGATTCTGCCCATTTTTTGTTTAATAACAGATGAACTAAGACACATTTTTAAAGCTCTCCCTATCACAGTACCCAATATATATGATATTAAAAATTTACTTTGTAAGGGAGGTGCCACGCCAACTAAAAATATTAACAAATTATAGCTTATAGCACTTCCCATATCTGCGGTAAGAACCTCTGAAATTTCAGGAAGATCAGATGAGTAGTAATGGAGATTACCTTCTACGAACAAACATACAAACAAACAAACAAACAAACAAACAAACAAACACACGTTACCTTTTTATTGTATTATTGTTATTAGTATAGATTACTATTTTATTCTGAGATATTGTCTTAAATGAAAATAAATATATTATTAATAAATAAATATTAAAATAATCTAACCTATAAAAACAATGTTTTTATTAAAACTCTTTCTTTCCTTATGCATATTAGTTTTAAGTCCCTCCGTGACTGTGCATAACTATGCGTGGCTGTCAAAGTTACTCTTTTTTCATAGCAAGTGTACCGACCAAGTTTCAGATCGATCGGATGAGGGGAAATGGCTTTTATATCACTTCGTGACTATGCGTGACTGTGACTACCCCAAAATTAATCTGCAGTCACAACAAGACTATTGGCCAAGTTTAAGATCAACTGGATAAGGGGGAATTGGGTTGCCCAAAGACAGACAGACAGACAGACAGAGAGTATGAGTTGCGAGAAAGAGTTTAAAAAGGTTTGATTTGAATATTTTATATCAGGAAAAACGTCGATAAATGGTAAATAAAATGAATAAATCCATTGTACCAACTAAATACAATAATTCAAACAATGAAATATATATTTATATACAACTAGCTGACCCGCCAAACGTTGTTTTATTTCTAGTGAATTTTGTTGTTGTTAATTATGATGATATGTATTTATTTTATAGTAATCCAGATAATATTTTTTGTATGGGAGGTGCCACGCACACTAACCCAATTCCGCCCATTTCTGGTGCGACTACTTACATTAACAACCAATTGACGAGCAGAAAGTTTCAAGACTATGGCCACCATATTATTCTGGATACATATGTGGTGATATGTATTTACCATGTATGAAAGCCCATTTTTAGCCCGACTTCTCACATTACGAACTTATGTACAAGTTTCAGGACTCTAGCTACAATAGTGCTCCAGACATATGATGTTAAAAATTTTGTATATCTGTATATTTTGTATATTTACCTTTGGTAAATCGGGGCATTAGTTGATACAATGGAATTATTAATTTTATTTAATGATTATGACAACCACTAATAGATGTTTTTACTAATATAAAATAAAGAAATATTTATATTTTATTAATATGAATTTATTATTTTTTTTTATTTTACCTCAAAATAAATGAAACAGTCTCTTATTTGATAAAAAAAATAGATAGTGTTTCACGAATTCATAATACCTATATGCTATTATACAATAAATTTAAAAATTTAAAATTTTTAGATCAAAACTTTAGTTGGTACACCAATTTAGAATTATGTCGTATCCGCATATATTTTCCGCAAACATTTCTAATATAATAAATATTTTTCATATTACATTGACATTTAGAAAAACAATTTCAACTAAATATTTTACTACTCAGCAAATCCTGGTTACAGTTGTAACACAAAGTACACCTTTACCGGGTGATTGCAGCTACTTTGTCTTATGACAACATTATGAAAAATTTTTGGGGTTTAGCATTCACCTAAAGGTAAAAAAAATGATGGAACCTTCACTTATTCAAATTTACTATTGTACTTATTGCAAAAAATTAGTTTGCTGTTGTTACGGTTGTGACACATTTGGTGACACATTTTTTTTTGCCCTTGAGGTTCATTTCACGTTTTGTGCCCCTTAAGAGAAATATAGAAATGAAAAAAATTTAATTATCACAACAGATATATGTTTATCTATTTAGAGTTTTATTAAAAAATTTTTTTCTCTTGAGTCCTTAGAAAAAAAATATTAAAAAGTTGTTATGGTTGTGACAGGTACGTTACGGTTGTGATATTTTACAGAAATAAATAGAAATTCAGCATTTATCACAGAGTTTATGTAACCCACAAGCGAGAAACTTTCAAGCAAAAAAACAAATGAATTGGCATTATTTTTATTGTAAATCCTTTCCATTGTTAGTATGAAACATTTTAGCAGTCCCTTGGAGTTAGTTGTAACTATTACTGCTATTACTTGAGGCTTTGCAATTCATTTGATAGAAAACACACCACTGATGTCTCTACCAACTTAGAACATCAAGTCTGCCATTTTGGATTGCATCACTTGGAGAAAAACATGTTACCAGATTGCACTTATATGATAATTTAAAAATGTTGAGAACAATCATCACAGATATGGCTGTAGTAGTACCATTTCTTAAAATAATTAATTTATTTTGTTAGATTATTGAAGTAGAGATCTTATGCTTTAATTTGATGTATGACATGTGCATATTACAAAAAATTCTTTGGAATCACATATTTTTATGTTCAATACGATAACTCTAACAACTATCTTTTCCCAGTTATACAGCATCAATCAATATCATTTCTCTATATCTTCACTGCAGACATTATTAATAATTTAACAAATTTTTAAAAACTTAAAAAGGAACACTGGATCTTACGGCATTCCCAGCTGCATATTTATTAATTGTGCTCATGCCACAGCGACTCATTAGCCATCATGCTTAATATATCCCTGAAATACGGTTACTAAATCGTGGAAGGAATCTTACATCATTCTGTTATTCAAATCAGTATTACAAACTATAGAGGTATAGCAAAATTAAGTGCAAGTCACCAAGTATCATTATTAATGTCACCTTTTTAACATGGTTTACGTTCAACGATAACAAACGTTTTACAACTTACGACTTTAATAAACCGCAGATTTCTCAATGGTCAACATACCGATGTCATCTATAGTTCTTTTCAAAAAGTTACAACGAAAGGGGTTCGACAGTAAGTGTGTGCATTAGATTAGTTCATATGTAACTGGCAATAATAATAACAATAATATATTTAAATATATATCTGTGAAATTTGGAGCGCCTCATGGTAGTCATCCTGATCCAATTTTATTCTCGCAGTTTTCTAATATTTTTATGTACGCTGATGAGCTGAAATATCTATGGCAACCAAATTTCTCTTCAACGTGATTTAGACAGTTTTTTTAAATGGTGCAATGCAAACTTAATGAATTTAAATTTTAACACCTTGCATTTTCCACACATGCAGTTTTCCAGAAAATCTGGAGTTGTTAGTTCCTATTCCATGAGGTGTTATCAGTTGGATGCTAAATTAAATTTATTTCCACATACTACAACGACATCTTGCATTTATAAAACGATGAGCTAAAGAATTCACCGACTCTACATTACTAAACAACTTTACACATCTTTAGTAAGGCCGATTTTAGAATACGGTTCTATCATTTGAGTTCCTCAATATAATGTTCGGTGTAATAAAACTGAAATTTTATCAATTTTAGTAAGTAATATTTATGTTTAGATGTATTTAAATTATAAATAATCTAACCCATAAAACCAAAGTTTTTATTAAAACTTTTTCTTTCCTTATGCATATGAGTTTTGAATATCTCCGTGACTGTGCGTGACTGTATATGAATATCTTAAAACTAATATTTGGCCACAACTAGTCTATAGACAAAGTTTCAGATCTATCGGATGAGGGGAAGTGAGGTTTTAATCTCTGTGCGTGACTATGTCAAAGTTACTCTGTTTTCACAGCAAGTTTATCGGATGAGGGGAAAAAGGTTTTAAATCACTCCGTGACTGTGCGTGACTATGCGTGACTGTGCGTGACCACGTCGAAGTTAACCTTTCTTTACAGCAAGTATATCGATCAAGTTTCAGATTGATTGGATGAGGTTTAATCCGTTTTAAATCTCTCCGTGACTGAGCGTGTTCATGCGTGACTGTGCGTGACTAAGTCAAAGTTAATGTTTTTTTTCACAACAAGTGTATAGACCAAGTTTCAGATCGATCGGATGAGGGGAATGACATTTAGATCACTTCGTGACTGAGCGTGACTATGCGTGACTATGCATGACTATGCGTGACTACCCAAAAATTAATCTGTAGTTACAACAAGACTATAGGCCAAGTTTTAGATCAATTGGATAAGGGGGAATGGGGTTTAAATCACTTCGTGACTGTGCGTAACTATGCGTGACTGCGCGTGACTATGTCGAAGTTGATCTTTCTTTATAGCAAGCATATCGACCAAGTTTCAGATCGGTCGGATGAGGGTAAATGACATTAAGATCACTCCGTGAATGTGCGTGACCATGCGTTACTGTGCATTACAAAGTCAAAACTAATCTTTTTTCACAGGAAGTGTATGGACAATGGTGCGATTCAGTAACTTCTTTTAACGATAATCGAATCGTTAAAAAAAGAAAACAACAAAATTATCGATTTTGGTATTCACTAAAATTTTTGAACGATATTATTCACTATTGTTAAAGTCAGCTGTTGTTGTTATCTAAACGACAACCATTTTTGTGTTGTTTATTCAATCGATAAACAGTTAAAAAGGTTAATATGTCGTCATACATAAATAAAAATTATAAAATAGTGAAAATATTTGCATTTATTATAAAAACTTTTTATATAAATAAAAGAATTTAATAGCATATTCAATTCATTATTTTATTTTCAACTAAGACCCAGTTTTTAAGATATCAGTTAAACCTAATTTTGTTAAACCCAGAATTTATTCATCAATTCCTTTATGAATTTGGACATGTGTGAAAAAATTAATTCTCGGTTTAACTAGACTAAGTTTAACTGGCATCTCAAAAACTGGGCCTAAATAAACAAAAATATTAATAAAAAAATAAAGAAATTAAACATGAACATAAAATCATCCTGTCCAACACGGAGTAATTTTTTTATTCTTCTTTGTGTTTTTCGCTTATTTTGACAGAGATGCCACTCGTTTTAAATTTAAATTAACATAAAATAGATTTGTCGACTGTCGTTACGGTGTACTTAGTGAATCACTTAATCGTTAGTGCAAACAACAATAGCTGTCGATATATTTTGCGATTGTCGGATCATTAAAATTTACAGAATCGCACTACTGGCAGAGCTCAGAGCTTTAACGTGAAAAAAATACATTTTTACAAAAAAATCATAACAATCAGAGATATGTGCTGTTAAATTATTCCATGATGAACTGCATCGAATGCTTTTGAATGGTCTAGAGGTATTAAAAACGTGATCTTATCATCATCAAAATTACTCCTAATATCCTCGATAACGGCAAGATCGGCAAGAGCAGTTATGCAGCTTTGTTTCTGCCTAAATTCTGATTGGCGACTAGTAATTAAACCACTGTGAAGAACGTGATGAAGCATTTGCTTAGAGATCAGCTTTTCAAATACTTGTGAGAAGTATGGAAAATTTGCAAACGTCCTATAATCAGATCTATGTTAGCTTTCGGAATAGGAACTTTTTTTTGTCGAATTTCCACCATGTAGTCAATGAGCTTGTTGTTATTACTAGCAGATTCCAGCACTCGAAATTCGAGTGCAATTTCTAGGCAGCTATATATCTCAACTTAGCCAATTCACAAACCAACACTTTTATGGTTTATTATTATTGTGAATGAAGATAACAAGCTCATTAATAAACACATTAACAAATTTAACAAAACACAAATAGAGTATGTATAATTTTATATATGTGTTAGTAGCAACTTTAAATGCAATGTACTCAAAATAAAGGAAAAAATTTAAAAATCTGTAAATCTACAAAACGGCGAAAGAGAAATGCCTTTAAAATAGTATACGTTTGGATAAAATGGTAGAACAAAACATCGGTCACAAGAAATCGCCTACTCTATTAATATTATAGATATAATTAGATAAGTAAGCTATATACATATATAAATGGTGTTTTTTTGCTTAGATAGATTTTACGAAAGAGTTAGCTGTCAAACGAACTATCATACTGTGGTAACTTTTTGCCACTTATGATCAGTATACTTTGGCAAATCATCGTGAATAGATTCACGCTTGAACAACGCTACCGAATTATCCAAATTCAGTTATATTTTTAGACGATTTCGTGATTTTTATAGCGCACATAATCGTCCATGAGTCGAACTGCGGATTTATTTTATACCTCACACTCTCTAAATGATGCAACAACACAAACACTTTGTAGGAATACGCGTACTGAAGACAATATATTCCCGCTGCAAATTAAAGAATTTAAGAATATTGAAATTTATCGATTCGTCATCAGGAATTAAAACCACGAGACCATCAAATGCGTCGCTCTTTCGCCGATTGGGCTATAGAACAGTTGGAAACTCTAACGGTACTTTATCGCTAAATTGATACCCATATTCTGTAAGTAGTTGTCGTCATCGTCGTCACTTTGAAATCATCACGTTGAGTCGAAGTTGATATCATCTCGACGCTAAATTATTATTTACTAAAAGTATCAACACAACACAACACAACAATGAAATTTAATTAGATTTTTTATCACTGGAGGCATCAATTTCGTTATTGTAGAACGAAAAATTGACATCATAACGATCAGCTTGCTTAATTATTTCAATTTTTCTTATTTTTTTTCACGTTTTGTTACCACCACCAAAACTAAAATTCATAATAAATAGATTTGTCCTGCCTTATCTTGAATAACACTGCGGTAAGCATGTTCAAGGGATATGGTCTAAAAGGTTCAAATTAGATATTTTGTCTATAGTTAAAAAATCTGTTTTTTGTTTTTATTTTTCCGAAATAGACATTGGATTTGTATCGTGGTATGAAATCCCTGAGTTGAACATTAATTACCATAAGAAACAGAACAATATACAAAGCAGTCTCCCTTCATTAATTTAAATGAACTTAAACACATTCAGAATATTATACATTGTACTTTTTCATGATCGAACCATAAATGGATTTAGTCCACATAACGTAATAACATCCGATATGAACTTCAGCTTATCATCAGGCTAAATTAAATTTAGATTAAATTTTGTCCCAAGAGATTATACTTTATGAATGTAAATATAGAAATTAAATTTTTAAGTTCACGTGTCTAATTCAGCCAAATAACTTTTTGTATACAACTTGTAATTTAATAATAAGGTTTAAATAACATTTAAAATAGACACGAAGGTTAATGCCATGAATATAATTTTTATTCATTACATAATTATATATAAAATGCTTCTGTACAACAATTTCACTTATTATCTATTATATTTTAAACTCCTGATACTCTGGGAACACCACGACCGGAAAATACAATCATGGCGGTTATATTCTGTTAAATACATACGTGCGTTGAACTTTTGCAACATTCTACAAACCGGAAACATATTTTCATATAGGTATGTAGGTTCATGGATACATTCAGAGTTTTCCGCTTTCTCCTTCGCCTTTTTCACTTTTTGTATGCAAAAGTTTGCATTCGTGTTCTTGTTGTAATAACAGTCATGTTCTGCAAATGTTGAGCAACATGCGAAACATATGAAATATATAATATTGTGTCTGTCATGTACTTTCGTGTTCGTATATCAACCATGTAGAGGTCATATGTTTACCCGTTTTCTCGGACTGAACAGGAAATACAGTGTCATAATTGTCATATTTGCAATATGCAAGGAAGATGGTGCTGGTGATATAATTAAAAGGATTATTAAGAAAACATAAAATAATTTTAAATCAAATATGTTCTATCTCTCACACAGAAAACAAAATCATTGTGTCCGAATCATTGTAACCGAATTTATAGTTGATTATGATTAGAATTCTGTTACCACATAAGAAAAGGGTTAGCTGCAATAATATACAATCGAAAATACGGTTGTTAAACTTTAGAACAATTCGGTTGAGAAAGAAAACAAAACAAATTTTCTTTATATCTCAACATGATCTCCTTTTAGCTCAATACACTTTTCCCAGTGATAATCAATAGCTTCGATAGCAAGGACTTCCTATCTCCTTAAAATAGCCATCAACCGCAGACTCCACCTTTCATTATTAGCAAAGATTATAACACCGAGCCATTTTTTCAAGTTTGGAAATAGAAAATAATATGAGGAAATGGAAAATAAATCCGGCAATTTGTACTTTAATGCATGGCAGCGTGAACTAGTGCATCACTTAAACACTGCAAAAAGTTAGCAGAATACTCGTCATTCATCGTTTTTCCTTTTTGAAGATAATCAATAAAAATCATTCCACATGATTGTCAAAAAAGGGACGCCATATCCGTGCCTGCAAATGGAACTATCTTCGCCGCTTTGGACAAGATTTTCTCATTTAAGTCCAGTGTTTTAACATTTCCTTTGTCTCATGAGTGAATTGGTAGACTCATTTCTTATCCATGGTTACGATTCGATGCAACTCGGATTTATTGTAATGAAACATATTCATGACGCTGTTTTTGTTTTATTATGAACAAACACGGCACCCATCTCACGGACATCTTTCTCACCTCCAAAGTTTCGGTCAAAAACATGCCTATCATTTCAGCTAGCTCTCGCTCCTTTTCTTCACGGTTTCTGGCATGGCCACCTCAATTTCTCGAGCATTACGGTATTCATCTTGGCAGCTTGTACGGCCTCGTTTTAACTCTGCCACCCAATATTTTATAGTCGTAAACGCAAGAGCAGAGTCCCATAGATAAGAATCTAGCTCGGCTTCAATATTGGTTGGATCTTTCGAGTGAAAAAATTGGATTACATAACGGTGACCATTTTTTTTCGTATTTACAATTTCACTGAGATCGTTTAATTTTTATGGCTCCAAAAGAAAACAAGTAAGAAAATTATAGTCGGTCTAGACCGACTATACGATACCCTATACCATGCGTTTAGAAACCCTATCTCTTAGGCCCAACTAACTGGACATAGAAAATAAGCAAAAACCAAATTTGAGTGGGATTTTTATTATTTTTTTTGGCTGCAGATATGAAAAAGTTCATATCGGATGCTATATCTATATAGGGACTAGGTCCAAAAATGGACCGATCCTGATCATGTTTGGTAAAGTCTCTTGTATTTTGCAAAAATATATACAAACAAAATTTGAGAAGAATTAGTGCAATATTTTTGTTTTTTAATAGATTTAAGTGAAGATCGGGAAGCAGCTCTGTATGGGGTCAAATGGATCATTTTTGGACTACTCATTATTGGATGTAATGAACGCATACAAACCCAATTTGAGTAAGATCTATATGACAATTTGGATCTTATGGCAATTAATGTCGATTTCATATGGGTAATTTGTATGGGGGCTAGGTCTGAACATGGACCGATTCTCACCAATTTCAATAGCGTTCATCCCATGGCCGATAAAAGCTTATATACCAAATTTCATCAAAATATATTCATATTTGCGACCTGCAGTTTGATTACAAGCTTTACATGGACACACAGACGGACGGACGGACATTGTTAAATCAACTTAGAAAGTGATTCTCATTCGATCGGTATAATTAAAGATGGGTCTGGGTCAAATATTTGTGGTTGTTACAAACAGCAGCACAAAGTCATTATACCCAAACCACATAGTGGTATAGGGTATAAATATTAATTTTTTCAGACTACTACAGGTCAGGTCCGCCCTCGTAAACACAAAATTTTACTATAAAATTTTCTTAGAATAGCCGAAAGTCAATTCTTGGTCTCCAATAGCTTGAGTCTTTAATAAGCAAAATAGATTTGTGGTACCTCAAATGTTCCACTATTGGCTACGAATATATCTATACTATTTGGTACATTTTAATAACGTTTCCTTTAATTTTTCATTTTGGTAAAAAAAGAATGTAAATATGATTAAAAAATAAATTAATAAGAATGCAAGCAAAGTAGTGATGTGTTTAAAATCAAAATATACCTTAAACTCGAATATATTTGGTAATCGTATTAGCAAAGTTACTTAGATAAATTTTATGGACATTTTTTTTAAATAATACTCCTTCGAAATGTATTTTGTTCCGATGAACAATATAATCGACAAAAATATTGCCAGCGCAAAATACCAAAAGTTCAATAGTTTCCTGCAATTGAATATTTACACAGCGATGCCATTTAGCGCTTTTCGAGCTAAATGTTAATTAAGTTCATAAAATCTATTATTTACTTTTTAAGAGCTAAATTGTCATATAATTTTACAACATTAAAAAATTTTCTTAAATCTGAAAAAATTATATATTTTTATAAAAAAGAATTTGGAAAAGATCAAAACAGAATTCGAAGAAGTAGTTAGTTAACTTCAAAAACTCAATCAATGAATTTAATTGAATTATCAAGTTTCGTTCAGTGCAAGTGAGTTTTATAAAAATAAAATAATTACCGTAAATTCTTTCACACCTATTAAATAGGGAATAAAGATTAAAAATGTCTCTATTAAAAATGTTTTAAATATCAAAAATTTCAATGTATCAAATGTTTCTATTAAAATTAATATTCTTCAAACATAAAAAAAAAATAAAATTTTATATGTCCTGAAGATAAGGAAGAAAATGACACGAATTTATCTGAACATGAAAAGGTATAAAACAAGCTTTTAGCGTTTTTATTATTGCTATACACTTTAAGCGTTTCATTAAATACTAAATAATCTCAAATGTACAAAAAGTATACAGAAAAAAAATGAATTGTTCTAAAGTATAACAATATTTTCGATTGTGTGAACATAAATTTAATAGCAGCAAATCATTATCTATTGTGATATTATATTTATTGTTAAGACAACAGATTTGTAATTGTCAATAAATTGAAATTCGGTTATTACCTTTATCGCAATTCGGTTGGCAATAAATTCGGTAGATACAATGATTAATAATTAGCGCCTTTTAGCTTTTTTGGGAGTACTGTCTTGCGCTTTTGGCTTGAAAAAAGTTCAAATCGTTGGGTTTAGAAAATAGTATCTGTTCTATTACAAATGTACTCATTAAAGGAAAGATTAAAATTTTTTATGAGTACGGCCAATAAGTTTTAGTTAAGAAAAAAATAACATTAAAATATTATTGTAAAAAAATGTTTATTTTTTGTATCGTTTTTGTAGAAGATTTATTTACTGTGTATATCCGCTAGTAGACCAAACATTCACCACATTAGTGCTAGCTAGAGACAGAAGGCGCTACAACAATGAAATCTCAGGAATGCAGGCGAATACCGCTGATGCAGACATACAAAGCAATCCTAAAACCTATCTAGGGGACGGGGGCAAGCGACCAACGTCTCCAAAATCTAACCTGCTAGGAGTTAAGGAGTTGAAGAAAAACATATGTATATATTGGCCTGTTCACAAGAAACTGATGGAACCCTCCTGAAATTAAACATAGATATTTATTATGATTTCGCCTATCGCTATGACTGTCCGTTAGCCAAACCTTTTGGATAAAGGTTTTTCTAAGACATAGATATATACAGACATATATCTATACTAATATAATATAATAAAGAGGTAATGTGTGTTTGTTTGTTTGTTTGTAGGAGGTAATCTCCGTAACTACTTATCTGATCTTCCTGAAACTTTCACAGAGTCTTACTGCGGATATGGGAAGTGCTATAGGTTATAATTTTTTTAAATATTTTTAGTGGGCGTGGCACCTCCCACACAAAGTAAATTCTTAATATCATATATATTGAGTACTATGATAGGGAGAGCTTTGCAAATTTGTGTGAGGTCACCTCCGGAAATGGGCGTGATCGGAGCAGTGGGCGTGGCACTGCCTGCACAAAGTAAATATATGGTATCATATAACTGGTGTATTAAAAATGGGAAGATTTGTCACTTTGCACGACCCCATCAAATCTTAGTATGAGTAGTCGGACAAAAAATTTGGCGGGTTTACACCATGCAAAGTAACTATTTAATGTCATATATCTGGAGTACTGTAAAAGAGAGAGCTTTGTGGCTTTGCGTGAGCCCATAGGTTCTTCGTATGATAAGTCGAACAAAAAAATGGGCTTGATCGAAGCAGTGGGCGTAGCACCGTCCATGCAAAGTTGATAATTAATATCATATATCTGGTGTACTATAAAAGGGAAAGACTTGACATTTTGCACGAGTCCATCAGATATTAATGTGAGTAGTCCAATAAAACTTGGGCGTGATGGGATTAGTGGACGTGGCACTTCCTATATAAAAAATATGAAGTACTACGTAAGCGACAGTCTTTTGACAAGTGTATTAGTTATCAGTGTAATTTGTCGTGGAAAATATATCGCCAAGCCCAAAAATCGCCCAAAAACAAAAACCTTCAAAATCAAAAATGGGCAAAATCAAAAATCGCTAAAAGGGAAAATGATATTTTAAGTTCAAAGCCAATATCTAAGTGTTGCCAGATCTAATTTGGAAAATCCATGTTCTTCTCATGGGTATCTGCATGTACCTTGCTCCAGTGTAGGAACGCCAAAAAATCTGATAATTGTTGTACCGAATGAAAAAACAAAAAACATTGTATATCAGCAAGTATCGAAATAAAAAATCTATACAAATAATCTGTACAAGAAGATTCCAGTCCTCGAAATTCGAGCGCAAATTCTAGGAAATTTTATTTTTTCATTAAATAAATACCCTAAAAGTATGCTAATCATTTATAGCCAATTCACAAATCAACACAAAAAACAAACTCATTTTTATTACAAACACAGTGACAAATTTAATAAACA
This sequence comes from Cordilura impudica, assembly GCA_963682025.1. Classification (NCBI taxonomy): domain Eukaryota; kingdom Metazoa; phylum Arthropoda; class Insecta; order Diptera; family Scathophagidae; genus Cordilura; species Cordilura impudica. The sequence goes on from OY821519.1 coordinate 147,424,070, forward strand.
CACACATAGCATTGTATAATCTTATGTATGTGTTAGTAGAAACTTTAAATGCAATTTACTTAAAATAAAGGAAAAAATTTAAAAACCTGTAAATCTGCAAAACGGCTAAAAGAAATACCTCTCATATAATGTACGTTTTGTCAAGATCGGGATTAAACGGTGGAACAAAACATCAGTCACAAGGAATCGCCTAGCCTATTAATATTATAGATAGATTAGCGTAATAAAGAGGTTATGTGTGTTTGTTTGTTTGTAGGAGGTAATCTCCGTTACTACTCATCTGATCTTCCAGAAATTTTCACAAAGTCTTACTGCGGATATGGGAAGTGCTACAGGCTGTATTTTTTTAAAATATTTTTAGTGGGCGTGACACCTCCCATACAAAGTAAATTTTTAATATCATATATTAAGTACTATGATAGAGAGAGCTTTGCAAATTTGTCTCAGGTCATCTATTGTTAACATGAGTAGTCAGACAAAAATGGGCGGGATTTGACAAATGCGCGTGGCACCCCCATACAAACTTAATATTAAATGTGATATATCGGAAATACTGTAATAGTGAGAGTTTTGGGACTTTGCTTGAGCCCTTTCATTACGATTCGGGCGGGAGGGGGGTATCTAAGCACACCGGGTTACATCTAGTATATATATAATCTAATATTTATTTTATATGGGGATCCTTTTTATTGTTGATCTTTATAAAGTCGATTTAGCGGTGTCTGTTGGAATTACATTCAAACCCACAACAATTGAAAATTAGTCAAATTTGATTTGAAAAATAGAAAATAAGGATGTTACATATTTTTCACAAAGCAAATACTATGAGTGTTCTTTATGCGCTCTCAACTTCATAGAATATGAACGGGTTGCTTTGTTGAGGTAGGTTTTTATGAAAGGAATATTTTCCGAATTCACTTAACCTCACAGTAGTACTGTAGTATTGAAATATTTATTTATCTTTTTATATTTAGCAAAAGTTTTTGCTTGCATGACCTCACTTTAAGTTGTGTTATTTTTATTTATACGAGAACACTTGTAAAAGTAATAAATAACTTATAAACATCACCTGCATTCCTATACGAGTATAAGTATATAAAATGCCTACCGTTGCAAAATCCGCTATTCTTCAACACCACTGCCACAAAATACCAAAAACAAAAACAAACATATGAGTACTACGAACGTACCTTAAGATTTATCGCTACGCCAATTAGGATAATGATTGTTGTTTTGGCTAAGTCAAGGAAACTTTACGATCCGCAATGAGAAAAAAACTTTAAAAATAAAGAAAGAAGAAAAAAATGAAAAGATTCTATACACCTTCGCACCTACAGAAAACAAATAAGTTCTGTTGTTTTTAGTCAAGTTCCTGGAATTGATGTATGAAAACAAAAGAAGTTTAAAGAATTTCTTTAAAAGACACAACAATTTTTTACCAAACAGATGGTTTCGCGGCGTAGGAAAAAAACATTTTAACAAATTACATGAGAATTCAATTCTAACAATGTGTGATCTTTTGAGGATGATACACGTATACGCAGAAAGCGAACAAGGGATAAGGGATACCTGATGCCGGAGAAAGAACTTGCATAAGGACTATGAACTGCCAGCCGTAGGAGACATTTCTTAACACTTTTGTTTTTTGCAGATCAAGATGACGGCTTGTCGTATTCGGCTAAGAATATTTTTTGTTGTTAAGTGAATAAAAACGAGTTGCCAACATATGTTTTTCGTTGGCAGAAATGGTTAATTGAAAAAATTTATTGATTAGATCAACAGAAATTTTAATGATCGTTTCATATTTATGTGGGGCAACATAATCACACAATTAGTTGAGAAATGTGGGCAGTTAGTAATATTCTTTTTATTGATTTAATGATAGAAGGCACGTGCCAGTTAAATTTATGAGCTTTTTTTACATCATGATTAGATAATTATAATTGATTTATGACGGCCTTAAGAATGATTGCATTGTTCTTTTTCGGCAAATCATACAAAAAAAAGCTTATACATGTGAACATGAGTGAAATTAAATTGCGATATTTGATAATTCATAAACATACGGTAAAATGGTGTGGAGAAGATGAATATGGCGATTGAAAGTTTTAGATAAAAGTAGACTAAATTTTGAAATCGCATATGGTCAAGTTTTGAGGATTCGGTAGGAACCAACGTCGCAAAGGAGAAAATATTTCAACTTTAATATGAACACTATAAGGACAAGCCCAGCTTAGTTTTAAAAATCTGTAAACCTGGTGGACAGCTAAAAAAAATACCTCTCAAAAGTGAGTTTTAACAGGGAAAAAAAAGTTAATGGTAATTATTGAGTTAGAAATTAATCAGGCTTGAGATCAAATGTCAATAGAAATTATTATTCGTTTGGATATTAATATTTGTAAATACATTGGACTTTGTTTTAGCTAATTTTGGATTTTGGACAAATGTTAAGAAAAAAATATGGTCTATTTTTTCTTATTTTTCTACGTACGGTTTATTTTGTGTTGGATGTACAACATTCCTTAATTATTATTTATTATATTTATTGGTACTAGCAGATGCCAGCACTCGAAATTCGAGTGCAAATTCTAGGCAATTTTTTCTTTCAACTTAGTCAATTCACAAACCAACACTTTTTCATTTATTATTATTGTGAATGAAGAAAACAAACTTGCAAACACACTAACAAATTTAAAAAACACACACATCCCAATAAACATTTTTGTTAGCTATTAACTTGAGGTGCATTTGATCAAGTACATTTCTCAAATCTCCAACGTTAATTCTCAAATGCACCTTAATAGTCTGTTTATAGTCTTCTCAACATATAAAAAATGATATGGTGATTTTCTTAGTTATCAAATTGAGAAATTTGTGATTCTCAACTTGATAGCAAAGAAATTTCTCCAATCGGTATGAAATGGAAGGTACGAAATTGCCACATTAAAAAAAAATATACTAATTTCAGAAATGAAAACAATGTAAATTTTTTTAATGTATCAATTTAATTTTATTACATATTTAATATTATTATGTACATGTTAATATTATTTTAAATTTAGAATTGAAAATAAATGAGTTAATTATTTGTACATTTTATGATTATTAATACTAAATATGTCATAAATAAGAATTTAAATTAAAAAATTGCAAAAAAGTAGAAATAGGTAAAAATAAAAAATTGTTTGTACTTTTTTTTTGCAATTTTTAATTTAATTTATTATTTACGACATTTAAATAATATCTCAAACTTAACATAAATCGTATTCAAGTTGAAAAATGTTTGTTCTCAAGTGGAGAAAAGTGTTGGATATCCAATTGAGAGTTAAAATATTTCTCAAAGATTGAAAAATTTAATTCTCAACTTGATGTCAAGTTGAACGCAAACAATGGAGACAAATTGTTCATTCTTGTTGAGAATTACATTGGACATCAATTTGAGAACTTAAATTTTCTCCAACACTGGAGAAATAATTTTTCAATGCATACTGGAATAGGATTGTATAATTTTATGTATGTGTTAGTAGCAACTTTCAATGTATTTTACTCAAAATAAAGGCAAAAATTTAAAAATCTGTAAGTATGGTGAACAGCTAAAAAGAATTACCTTTAAAAAATATACGTTTTGCCAAAATCGGGATAAAACGGTAGAACAAAACATCGGTCACAAGAAATCGCCTAAGCCGATTAATATTATAGATTATTATTAATGGAAAGAAGTACAGCAGTGATGAGGTGGCTGGTATGCTTCATGATTATGCCGATGATGAATTTGTGGGCATACCTATCAATGGTGATCACTCTGATGATGAAAATGAATGGTCGGATGACAGACCAGTTGAATTGTTTGATGAAACTCAAATAGCACAACGCATGAGAAATCGAGATGAAGCCGATTACACCATATTAGGTAAAGAAACAATTTTAAACAAATTTCTCAATAACGATGAGCTGGACGTATCTATTCTTGAAGCATTTGGAGTTCCTGTTCCTGATATTGGTACATCAATTTTAGTTGATTTGCGCATAGTAAGATAGGAGCCTTCTTCACTTCCACAAAAAGGATAAAAATAATGGTTACTTCGAGCCCTGTGCCACCTGTGGATACTCTCACTGAAAACGCTGCAACCGATCAGAGCGCGAAGAATGCTGAAACTGTAAACACGTTGTTGTTAACATAACTTCCAATGATTTTTAGAGAGCTCATTGGAAAACACGAAACCTACAGTTTTGCGAAGAGCAAATCTCTTTTCTCTGAAGCTCTAAATTGGCACTTCGCAACACCTTACGCATAGCTCAGATATTTTTTACGGATGGGCTTATGGCAAAAATAGTTGAGGAGAAATTGAAAAAATTTATTTTTCGAACTTGGTAAATACATTGGCACTTTATATTATACTAGCATGCCCAGTCGAGCTTTGCTTTGACTTACCGAGACTTATTGATATGTTTTCATAATCAAATATTTCTGCCAAGATTGTTGCGCAAATAAAATATTTTATTTATGTTATATTTTTTATTATTTCAATGCTTGCTGATATATGTACAATATTTGTTGCTTTAGCATTCGGTGCAACAATTATCAAAATTCTTCTTCGTTCCTACTCTGGAGCAAGCTACATATAGCTTGAATTTAGAATATCATTTGACAATTTTTCATTTTAGCGATTTTTGATTTCGCCTATTGGTGATTTTGAAGATTTTTATGTTTTGCGATTTTTGTTTTTCGCGATTTTCGGTTTTGGCGATTTTTTAATTTTTTTTATTAAAAAAAAAAATAATTCCAACTAATTTTATTTTATCTATAGAGCACAAAACATGCTTTTTCCGCCTTTCGGGGAAAATTGTGCATTGTGCGGGAAAGTAAATGCTCAATTCGTATTCAGCGCGAGATTTTTCTTAACGGTAGCTTGGTCTACATACTAGGGGCTGACCTCATTCGTATCAAGGATATATAAATTCGATAATATGAATTGTGATATTTGGTTAACACAATGGAATTATTAATTTTAATTATTGAGTGTTACAACCATTAACCAGGATTTTTATTAACACTTTTGAAATATAATATAATAATTTTGAAATCTATATATATAAAATTGAATGTGTGTTTGTTTATTTGTTTGTTTGTGTGTACCTTATAGGAGACCAAACCTCTGGACCGATCTTCCTGAAATTTTCACAGCATTTAACTGGGACTCTGGCATGATTAATAGGGTACTTTTTTTTTGACCACGCCCACTTTTACGCCCACTTTTTCAAAATTATGTAATTGCTCCCATATAGTTTTTAACAGATTTACTTCAAATTGTATATACATTATACTCCAGGCGAGGTAGAAATAATAATTTCTTACGCCACGCCCCCTTTCACGCCCCTTTTCACGCCAAATTTTGTTTGAAAGTTTTAAACTTTTTGTTCTCTGTACAAATTTGTTCCTTCCAACGGATTTTTTTTTATTTGGTAGTATATTGCTCTTAATACTGTTAACGTCACCATATAACTATGAACCACGCCCACTTCACCGCCCCCTTTTTTTAATTCAGATACTTACTTATACCACTAACAATGTTTGCTATACAAAATACTTTTTTTGTAATATGTATTTACCTAAAATTTTATACACTTTTTATCTACAGGTAAGGTAGCCATACATTTTTTTATTACCAAATCCCCCTTTTTCGCCCCATTTTACCTTAAATTATAATTAATCTGCTTTCAATCTATATATATAAAAATGAATGTGTGTTTGTTTGTGCTTTATAGGAGGCCAAACCCCTGAACCGATCTTCCTGAAATTTTCACATCGTGTTACTGTGACTCTGGAAAGAATAATAGGCTATATAAATTTTTGATTGGACAAAGGGTCGGTACCACGCCCATATAACCCAAAATTTTAAATCGTCATATCTCGGGAATTTTTTGACCTAAAGCGGTCATATTTAGTACATATGGTATTGGCATGAATAGAAATACACACCAGAAGAAAAGTGGGCGGGACCACGCCCCTTTTTAGAAAAATAAAAAATCGTAATATCTTCTAAACTACTGGAAGGATCGTCATGACATTTTCACAAAAGGATACTTTTGCGAAATACTAAGTCCTTAACTATATAAAGTTGTTAGTGGGCAAAGGGGCGTGGTCCCGCCCATATAACCCAAAATTTAAAATCGTCATATCTCGGCCATTTATTAGCCTACGGCGATGATGTTTGGTATATATCGTATTGAAATTAATAGAAATAGTACTACAAAAAAACTGGGCGGGACCACGCCCTTTTTGGAAAAATTAAAATCCGTAATAACTTCTATTAAGCCCTTGACTATATGAAGTTGTTAGTGGACAAAGGGGCGAGGCCCCGGCCATATAACTCAATATTTGGCATATAAGGTGTTTAATAAGGTGTTTTCTTAATAAGGTGTTTTCTTAAATAGGTACACATTCCATGCGAAAGTCGGCGGGCCACGTCCCTTTGTTTCCGATTTGTAGGAAGCCAGACCTGTACACCATTCTTCCTTAAACTTTCGCAGTGTGAAACTTTCACTCACTACACCCAATTTTTTATATTCGATTATTGATATGCCAGGCTTTCCACCACATGTGCTACAACTCAAAATTGGAGTGCCCATTATTTTACTGCGCAATATCGATTCACCACGGCTTTGCAATGGCACTCGACTTGCAGTAAAAAAATGCTAAATAATTTAATAGAAGCGACCATTATAACAGGAAAATATAAAGGAACAGATGTACTTTTGCCACGCTTTCCAATGATCCCAACTGATTTACCATTCGACTTCAAACGATTACAGTTTCCTGTTCGATTAGCGTTTGCGATGACTGTTAACAAAGCTCAAGGTCAATCTCTTCAAGTTTGCGGCTTAAATTTAGCAAATCCATGTTTCTCGCATGGACAGCTTTATGTTGCATGCTCACGTGTAGGGAAACCCACCGACTTATATGTTTATGCTCCAGATGGACAAACTAAAAATATTGTACATCCTAAAGCATTGCAATAATTAATTCTAAATTAAATAAATAATATTTTGTTAATGTATAAATATTTTTTTTTTATTTTGTTTTATTTTATAACGATGAGGGGTAGCGAAGTACACCGGGTTAAGCTAGTATAATATAATAATGAAATATAATATAATATATTATTTCAGTTTTTATTTTTGAATAATTTATGCATTTTAGATTACACTAAGTAAAACATATCTCACATGACAAAAACATTAAATAGTTATTGTTGGTTGCATTATACAATCTCACAAGATAAAACGGGTTTGAATTAAAATATTTTGTTCTTTCGCCAAATTATGATCGCATATTTATGTTGTCTGCTATCAGTTCTAACAGACTAAATATTATTATTATTATATATTATATTAATATTATATTTATTAAATACAAAATTTATTATTTGGTTTTAGATTAAATAATTATTAATGAATACTGTTACCTGGATATATGACTAGATTCATATTGAATGTGAATATAATATGGAGACTAGATAAAAAAATTTGAATTATATAACGTCATTTATATATTCCAAATACATATACCGAGTTAGATAAAGGTGCTATTACACGAAGTGTTTTTTACATATGTACTGTCACTTTTTTAATCCATATGAAATTCTTCATGTCTGTCAAAATTATCTTTTACATACGATTCATAATTTTTGCTATCACACGTGCTTATGTATTTCCGTATGACATAACCTCTAAATGTAAACAACAGCTGATTTAATTTGTGAATTTACAAAAATTTGTTGTTAAAAAAAAGGTTATGTATTTTTTAATTGTTAATTAATGCTAAACAATTTATTGTTCTTTCAATATTAATCTTAAAAATTTACTCTGTTTTTCTTTCGCCACAAGCAGTGTTGTATTTTCATTTGTTTGTCATGCAAAAATAGAACCTGTTCTAATTGAAAAATGTACGTGTGACTTTCCTCATGTATTGTACATAAACAATGTTTCATATGTATCACACGATGTGTACAACTTTTGTTGTGGGAAAATTTGACAGTACATATGTAAAAAACACATCATGTAATAGCACCTTAATGGATATTACATACAATATATTACACATTTAGAGAGAATGTGGATAATCTGATTGGGGAAACTCTGATTCTTTATTTTTCGATCAATGCGAATGCACAGGAAGTTTGTAATAATGTTATTTAAACCGAACTCATACGGAACATTTGGTCTTGTCCTTAACATGTACTTCTTTCTACAAATTTAAATAGCTATTTGTATTTACTATATAATGGACTCTGTATGTTATTTAATTAACATATGTATGTATTTGTTTTTAGACCTGCTGTTTCTTTACATGTGAATGCAAAAGTAATTGTGTCTCATCGGTCGACATCTTGTAGTGCAAATTGATCGACATTGCAACAGCAACTGTTAATATTTCTTTACAGCAAGTATATCGACCAAGTTCCAGATCGATGGGATGAGGGGAAATGACACTTAGATCACTCCGTGACTGTGCGTGACTAAAATTAATCTGTAGTCACAACTAGACTATGGGTAAAGTTTCAGATTAATTGGATAAAGGGGAATTGGGTTGCCCCACGACAGACATAATCATTCCAGGGCTATGGAGTCGTCAAAAAAAGTTCCAACTCTATCGCTGAAATCTGACTACAATGCCAAATGTATATAGACATACTTATAAAAACAGTGATGATTATGTTGTGGGTAATTGATGCCAGTGAATCAATTCAACATTTATATTTTGAAATATTTTATTTATTTTATTTAATTATTTTAATAATAAACAAAATACTATAAGATCGGAAACTTAAAATAACAAAACTTCATATAAAATAAAAAACATCAAAAATTAACTGTGCATTTGTGTTTAGAAATAGGATAGCCCCAATAATATCTGGCTGCATTGATGCTCTCGAATCGAATCTGATGATTATGAGTGCAGAAGATAAAACTTTTGCGGACACTTGTTTCGGTGGCAATGCCGCGGTGATTTGAGCAGCACCCTGCATAATCTCAGGGTACTTTGGAAGTGCATCTTTTTTTGCTAAAATGTAGCTAAGACTGTTGGATCTGTGTCTTCGCGAATTTCTATTAAATTTAAGCGATGATAATTGGACTGCTCCTGCTCGTCTGAATTTTCAAAATCATGAGTATAAAGAATTTTTTTTAATGTTTATTAAAAAAAAAAAATTATATTAAATATTTTGAGTTCATATTAATTATTTATATGCTAGTAGCTACTCAAATGAAATGTAAAGTCCACTTTGACTTTCAGTTTTCAATGTAACTAGCAGAGCCCAGCCCTCGAAATTAGAGTGCAAATTCTAGGAAATTTTATTTTATCATTAAATTTTTTCTTTTGTTTTTTAATCTATTTAATTCATTAAGTTTATTTCATTATAAATATTTGTTGAACACACAGAAATAAATGCCACCTTGTATGCCACCTAATGGTATTCAAATTTTTGGCAATTCACAATTCAACACATGGTATGTGTTATGCAATTATTGTAATGATATCTGTACTTTAACTTTCGTGTTGCATAATGTAGAGTTGATTGTGCATGCATAACTTTCCACAAACTCAACTAATTTAACCAGTTAATAGCTCAAAATAAAGAGCTTTATCCACTGAGTGTTCAGAGAGTGAAACGATCAAGATACATTCATTAGAAGAGGAGCTATGAGAATTCGAATTACTTGAGTGAATGTGTCCCATAAGAAATGTACAGGGAAGAATCGCGTTTGAGTATAACTTGAGTAAGGTGGGAGTTGAGCAAATTTCAATGACTGATGACATATCTGTGTCTAAATACCTTTCATTAAAATAAATGAAGGAAATCGGCCGGATAGAATGGCCAGACGGACTGACTTTAGTTTTCATAAATTTTTTTTAATATATATGATTAACTAAAACATCAGACCTATAATTTATAATATGAACTATAATATTTTATGCTGAATATTGTTCAAATTCAATTAAATTAACCTCGGTCAATAACAGAGTATAACAGGGTGTCTCGACTAGCTATAATTCATGGCAATGTTCAAGTCAATGGCGAGTGGAGCCCGCTAATGTTCATGTCATGACCTAAAAATCAAACTTTTTGCCATGACAGAAATTCTGTCATAAACCCTGACATTAATTTGAAGTTTCATTCGAATTTGACGTTTGAAGTGTTTTAAAATGGCGCAAATTAAATTAAATCAAAGCGAAATTATTAATTTCATTAATATATATCGCGAATATGAGTGCTTAGGGAATTATAAAAATGGGAAAACTGTAAAAGAACGGATTTAAAAAGAAAAGCAACTCTTTTAAAGCATTAAGTACAATAACGCATTTTTTTTGTTTACGGTTCAAAGACATTTTGGAAATGAAATGTCTCGACATAATTTGCCCACTTCGCGTTTTGAAGTTATTATGTTTCTCTGACTTGAATATGAACTTTGCCATGAATTATAGCTAGTCGAGACACCGTGTAAGTTCTGCTAATGTAATTTAGACTCTGGCCCGCACTAAAAAAAATTCTAAAATAATTTAAATTATTTATTACTTAATGTAAGTACTTGAATGAACTTACTCTCATGAAATAAATTTGAATCTGCATATTTATAGTAATCTTCAAAATATTACGTCGCCAATTTCGAAGAATTTTTTGGAAATATTTAAAAATTATTTGAATTTTTCGTGCACATACAATACCGAAAAATTTTGGAGTCGGTGTATCTTTATCCCGATATTGACCAAACGTATATTTTTTGAAAGGTATTTCTTTTTAGCCGTTTTGCAGATTTACAGATTTTTAAATTTTTTTCTTTATTTTGAGTAAATTACATTAAAGTTGCTACTAATTAATACACACATACAATTATACATATGCTATGTGTGTGTTTAGTAAATTTGTTAATGTGTTTTTTAATGAGTTTGTCATTCACAATAATAATAAACCATAAAAGTGTTGGTTTATGAATCGGCTAAGTTGAAAAAAGCTGCCTAGAAATTGCACTCGAATTTCGGGTGATGGAATCTGCTAGTTATATTATAACTTGTAAAATATATCCAAATTATTAAAAAATAGGGATGATCTAATTGTGTACATGAAATACATAGTGTTTTTAGGCACTCGACGAGTATAATTTGAAAATTTGCATATATCGCATAAAAAAACGCACAAAAGAAATTGCAAAAATAAGAGATCGCGTAAAGAGAGACCGCACATAAACAGATTTGAGTGTATGCACTATTCTAAAAAAAGGCCATAAATGTTTAACAATATGGAGAAAAATAATTTTGGTAGTAAAGACCAAAGTGCAATTAAAGGCGGAGGAAAAAAAAACACGTTCCGATTAAATGTTCCACACTCAGTTTTATAATAGCAATTTTAATGTCAGTTATGGGTGGCTTGCTCGTTTTAAAAGTATATTCGGAATAAAGTTACTTAAACAATGCGGCGAAAAATTTTCTTCAAGGGAGGAGTTAGTAGAACCTTTTAAGAAGTAACTGCAAGACTTTTACGAGAAGTTCTCCTTACAGTTATAAATGGTGTGGATTTCTTAATTAAATTTTTATTTATTTTTATTTATTTATTTACAATATTTTAATTATAATTAAAATTATAACTAAGAAATAAAACACTAGCAGCTGAGGCTATCGGTTTAGCTAATTCAATTTTTCCAGAGGTATGTTATTCATATAGCATTTTATTCTATTCATTTTCATATACAGTAAAAAAAAATGCATAAATTTGCAGAACTAATTAGCTGCAGAAGACATTAACCAATGGATAAAGACGATATATGTGAAGTTGTTTTAGATGAGGACGAAGATGACGAAATTAATGCACTATTAGAGAACGATATACCTGCAGATGTAAAAGGGTAAAAATTAAACACTGAGATGTCATAAAACGCTTTGAAGTATGTATTAATTCTGCAAGAGCTTCAAGATGAATTGAAAAAAGTTTAAAAAACGCAAAAAACTAACGCCAATAAGTTCTTTTTTAAATAATTACCTTTCTCTCTCTAAATTTTATAATTAATTACTTTTTCACTAACTTTTTAGTAATAAGATATGATATATGAATTATATTTTTGTTCGTTAAATCGGGACTCCCCTTTACTTAATTCTGTGGTCACAAGCATTAACCGCCTAAGTCGAAAATCATGTTTTCGAGAAAAATGACTTTTTTATATAAATGTAATGGGGTTTCATTACGACTTAGGTCAGTATGTTATGTTTTCATTAATAAATTGTTATTGAACAGTGTTAGAGAAATCCCCATTTAACGTAAATATAAAGCGTTTTTAGTAGAATATGAGAGCATACATAACTCAAATCGTTCTTAAGTCGACTTAGGCGGTTATCGCTTGTGACCACAGAATTTGTCCTTATGAGGTACATATAAGTCTATTTTTAATGATAGAAAATTACAATAAAAATTCTTCTTATCATAACAAATTTTTCTAGTTATAACCGAATTCAAACAAATCTGTTTTCTGTATATGTTCGTTTTGACCACAATTTTTGCCAAAATAACTGACTTTGATTTACTTGAAATATTGGATTGGTCTAGTCCATTTTGAAATCAATTGCGAGACATATTAAATTATAATCTATCACAAATTCAAATGTACTCGTATAAATTATATGTTTCCTACTCTTTGCCTAATTCTTCAGGAGGAGGAACAAGTCAACTAAAAATTACAGATTATTGAATTGTATAAAGATTAATGTGATAACATCCGAATGGCTTGAGCTTATCTCTACATTTAAAGCTATAAATTGTATTTATTTTTTATTTCTATCATTCCATTTCATTTGCTAGTCCAGCTTCAGCCATTTTTTTAAAATCGAAATTGATATTTTTCTTTTTTGCCATTGCTGCATTGTTTTGTTTTACAACATTGTTTTCTACTCTAAAGTGTTTAACAAATATCATCAGAAAATAACAATAGCAATCTCTGCAATATGTTGGTTTTGCTGGTTTTTTTTTTCTATTTTGCTCTGTCCAAACCAATCCCAATACTCTGGGGGGTTGTCCTTTCATTTTTGGGTTTGTTTTTTTTGGACAATCGATAAATGTTATTTTTTTTATCATTCAAGATAACATTGGTAGTAGATATACACGATTGTATACAATGTACAAGTATATGATTTTATTATTGCAATACCGATATAACATTTTCATCAAATGTATTGTATTGTATATACTAGAAACACATATTTACATGGATACTTATATATTTTGTTTTGTTCATTGCTTGCTACAATATTGATATAAACTTTTCCAACAACAATCTGTTTTGTTCTGTCTCAACAATCTAAGCTTTATTGACAGATCAAATACTCGAACAGTAACGTTACTACAAATTAATATTTTAGAATATTTATACATATACGAGATGGAGCCGACCAACCCTTAGACATTTCTGCGTAAATTTATATAAAATATGATCAAGCATAAACATATGATACCCTACGAGAATGTATAACTGGTGATCAATGGAAAACACATACTTAATATTATGAAAATCGAATCAAAAATCGAAAATCAATACTGAATAGTGAAATTCCTTGTGTCAATAAACATGAAAAACATGAACTTCACATTACTCTCTCACGGTTAAAAGGAGATGACCAAGCTGTTTAAAATAAACAAACATCTATGTGTAGTGACATTCCTCAAAAGTGGTATGTGTCGCCAGGCTCCATAGCTGTTTTATTGCCAAAAAAAATATTTATTGCAGACGGACTAATGTAAAAACTAAAATAATTATTAAATAGATCCGAATATTAATAAATAAATAAGTTACTTTTAAGTTTATGTGAAGAATTGCGGGCAGATCATGTGATTGGTTTTGTATAGCGCTCCATATGTAGATGGCTCAACAGCCTTCTGGATCTACTTTAATACTTAGATGGCGCGAGTAATGACCTTCTCATAACACTGTACCAATCCCATTAATACCATTTAAATTTAAAGTTAATTGCTTTTCTTTTTTGACTTATTTATTGTGTTTGTATAGAATGAATTTATTTCTATCAGAAAAATGCATTACACTGTACAACAACAATGCATTACACTTTATCAATAGTGATACAATATATTTTACTTCTTCCTTGCATTTTACCTTTTTATTAATAATCATTAATTTTCACATAATTCCAATGTTAGTTTTAGTGCATTTTGTAATACCAGTTATATTTTCATGCATCACTTATGTCAGCTGTATAGCCTACAGTGGCTATTTAGTTCCATTAAGATGCTTTAACGATATCATAAATCTTGTGCCCAATGCTCCATTTCATTACTTCCTGTCTGTCGAAATTAGTTAAAATAAAAAATAAATAGAATGGATAATATTAACGGAGATGGAACTCCCCATTGAAGACAGAGGTTAGCAGTAGTAATAACAAACCTGTGTTTGGATCTAAGCTTCTCTGAATCTTGGGATTTAACCTGAAACTCCTTAGCGAGAAAAGTTAAGGAAAGTCAATGTAAAAGAATATATTTTACTTTGTATATTAATCAATAATGCGGTAACTACTTGGACATTTACTGACTCGATTTAAAACGAAACAGTCCTTAATATAATCAATGAAAAATGCATGAACTGAGTTAATACCGCAACTGTGAAAGGCTCAAGGACGAACCCTATTGATTTTAATGACAATCGGCTTATGTATCTCCACTCTGGCATATGGTTTATAAACCATTTGACTCACAAAATCTTATACATATGGGGTGTTTAATGACAAGTCAATCAACTTTTGAAATCGATGTCTACCGATCAGGATGAAATTTGCACCAAGGTTAGTCCGATTGCATAGTAGTTTAGACACAATTTTTCAACAAGATCGGTCCAGAACTCTCTGAGTTAGAGGGGGTCAAAATTTGACATTTTGGCCAAACAGGTGTTTTTCTCATCCATGTAACTTTTTACCTATTGTTCTTAGCAAAATTATCCTAAATATTTTAGATAGCTATATCTTCAATCTTTCGGAAAAAAAAATTTTAAAAATAAAAAAAAATTTAAAAAAAAAATTTTTTTTCACTTTTTTTTTTTGCAAAAAACAAATTTTTATCTGCATTAAGGAAATAAAACTTTAACTGACCATTTAATTTCAGTTGTTGGAGTTGCCTTAGTGAAAATATTAATGGAAAACGAAGAGTTCGTTGACTACAACCTCATGCAATATTGTTGTTTAATAAACCGTTATATACAACAAAAAATTATCTGCAAAATAAAAATATTTTCTGAAAAATTATGCAAAGAAATTATACACTGTTCAACAACCTCTTACGGTGTATGATGGTAGAAGAAAAATATCAAAGTAAAATACCGACAACATAAATTTGCAGACTAGATTATAAAAAAAAAAAAAAAAATAACTGACATCCGGTAAATAATGATGGACAACTAAATTTGCATAAATGCAAATTTTCACAACTAACTCAGAGCAATAAGTATGAGCAACAACAGCAATATTTTTTAGTCAGCATAGAAAATTCTAGTGATTTATTTATGTTTTTACTGTCAAGAAAACAAAAATTCATTCTTATACTTAACAGTTAATACAATATTAACATTTCCTACGAAAAATATCTACAAGTTGCAAATTAATCAATAATTAACTAAACATATTTTCCCTTAAGAATTCATTCATGTGGAATCGTATACGTCAAGCATGCAACCGCACAACGAAAAATTCGTGTTAAAATCAAAGCTAAAATTGTAATTAAGACTATTGACAACCTGTCGGATATTTTTATATAGTTATAAGGGTTGCAATCTCTTTACAAAACATCAGCAACACATTTAAACACTACTGGGATCTGGGCTATACAGGAGCAAAAAAAAAAATCCAAATAACCGAAAGAAAAAAAAATTGTTAGATACATATAGAAAACACAAAAATATCCTTGGGGTATCACACGTACAACATCAACATAACAAAACATCATTCATGTTCTGTTGTTGGTACTCCTACTTCTGGTACAGCTACAACTACTATCTCGTTACTGCTGCCACTGTTGATAAATTCTCATACTATAACATTAAACTCAAGTTGCGAATATGTATACAGTGAAACAAAATATAACACAATAGACGTATTCACTTAAGCTATTTGAATTTTGCAAAATTAAAATCTTAATGTTGCAATTTATTCTTAGTTATGCGCTATCTGTGACTAGTTGAAAATATTAATAGTCGGTATAATCGATTTTCCGATACCCTATACCAACTTTGGTCCAAATAATTAGATATAAGCATACACTAAATTTGAGTGTATTTGTTGTTATGTATCATATCGGATACTATTATTATAGGGGAACTTGATCAAAAAGGGAACGATCATGGCCATATTTAGTAGTCACTTGTTTTCGCAAAAATATAACAAACCAATTTTGAGAAAAAAATCTAGGCAATATTCTTGATTTTCTATAGATTTAAGTGAAAAATCGGGAAGCAACTTTATATGAGGACTGTGACTAAAAATGGTCCTACAGCGTAAACTTTTCGATCACTCCTAAACCAAATTTGACCAATATCTATATGACAGTTTGGAGCTCAGGGCAATTGAATATGCACCAGTTACCCAATTTCAATACCATTCATGCTATGATGAACAAAACTTATATACAAAATATATTCATATTTGCGGCCTGTGGTTATTACAAGGTTTATAGGGACACACATACAGACAGACAGAAAGACGGACGGACGGACAGACTGGCAGATGAACAGATCCCTATATTGAAAGGTTGGTCTTTTGTCAGATATTTTCGGTAGTTAGCAATATCAGCATAAACTCATTACACTTTGAACAAAGTGAAAGTTATTTTTTTTTTTTTTGCAAATTCAAGAATGCCGGCTGTGAATACCACTACTAAATAAAGTCTCTCAGGAAAAGTCAGATACAAGTACTTAAAAGTCAATATTAAGTAAAATTGTTGATGATGTCGTCGTCATCGTAGTCGTCGCCACAGTTGTGGTTGTACAAATACTCAAATACTCCAAAGGATTGTTACAGTATGTAGTGGGTATTATTTGTTTGTATATCAAACAACAGTGCAAAGTATGTTTGTTGTCGTTTCTATTTGTGTTGATACCAGAGATTGTTATGGATTTTTGTCTAAAGGCAAATACTTATAAATCGTATTGATTTCCTTGAATTGTTTCATTAGACATTAATAAAACATTTGATGTCTGTACAAGTGAGCATACAAAAAGTTTTGATTTTGCTAAATAAATATTTTAAGAAAGTTGAGAAATTTTTCTTGTACATGTGGAAATTTAAAAGGTTTATTATTTATTGTAATTAGTTTATATATTATTGAACCTATAAGTGTATATTTCAGAATTTAGAAAAATAGTATTCATTTATAACGTTTTTCAAAAAAGGTATTGCAAAATTTATTTCATATTGAAAATGGGTCATTAAAATCTGAGCCTAAATATAGTATCAAATTTCATTTCGTACTTTATCGGAAATTCTTCAATCGATTTTACAAGTTTTGTGTCAATAGTATGGAAACATTTTTTTCTTTCTTCTTTCGGAGTCGTTTCACTTTGAAATATCACATTTTTTGAATTCTACTTTAAGTTCTGTGTTGTCAATATTACAACCAATGGTGGGTACGGCTACCACTTTAAAACGGTTGCCGATACTGAAACTTTAAACTCGAATTTCATTTTAATTTAAAGTTATTTGTTTTCTTTTTGGCCATTTTCTATTATAACTGCTTGTTATAAAAAACAATGATTGTGTCTTCTATAGAAATAATTAATTACAATCTGAAAAATTTCATTATTTTTCTTTTGCTGGAGTAGAAAAAATCTACACACAGAAAACGGATTTGTTGTTGCAACCGAATTAGTTGCCAATCGAATTTTGGTAGTCCCATGTACCATCAAATTATTCTGTTGTTGTTACTGACCTATAAAATACATATTACCGTACAATGGTAAAGACAATTGATATTTTATATAAATTCTATTGTATGAATGGTAATATTTAGTGGATACAATGGAATTATCAATTTCAATTATTGATTATTACAACAATTAATCGGAATTTTTATTTATTCATATAAAAAAAAAACAAAAATTTTTGAAAAAAAAAAATTATTATCATTATTATTTTTTAAACTTATACATTTTACATTAAAATAAATAGATTACATAAAATTTTACATTAACAAAGAAAAATAAAATGAATTTGAATAAAAATAAGTTATTTTTTCACAAATTTGAAATCATACCATATTCACATATGCGAATATGTTCCAAAAATTCTGCTAACATTCCTAAACTAATAAATATTATTATTATTATATATTACATTAATTTTATAAATAAATAATAATAATAATCTTATTAAGTAAATATTATTATCAATGCTGTGAAGATTTATAAATTGGTAAAAAAAAAATGGTTAGATCCTAAGAGAGGCAATTAATAGTCATTGCTACCTGAAGAAATACATATCTAGATTTATATTGGATAAAAAATGGTATTAAAGAACATCATTGGTATATGCTAAAAGCATTTAGTATATACATATGTATTTCATATTGCATCCAATATTTTACACATTAATGCAGACTGTGGATACTATGGCTGAAAAAGGTCCTATATAGTTTATTTGTCGACCTATGTCAAATCATTTCAACATCAATTCGAACGCACAGGTTGTTTGCAATAGTTTTATTTAAAGCGGATTCGTAGGGAACATTGATAATTGGCCGAGGTCTTAACATGAACTTCTTTTTACAAATTTAAACAGCTGTTCGTATGTACTACATAATGTAATTTGTATGTAATTTAATTAACATATTTATTTTTCTGTGTCATCGGTCGCATTATAACATCAAACATCAGCACAAACCCATTACTTACCCAATAGCACAATAACCTCCTCGGTCTATTGATCGACTTTACAACAACGACTATTTTTGTGACCTTCTAACCGGAAAATGAAGCAGTGGTAAGCACTTGAATACATCATCGATTTGGTCAGGTCCTGGATTACATCCTGGATCTTTTCTTATGCCTCGTCTACTACAAACAATTTATTTAATGCGGGTGTATAACATTACGGTTAGTCATACCTGCTTGCAACGTGATAACCAGGTTCCAGGTTATTTACTCGTATCTCATCTTAAAAGTTTGCACCGCTACTACTGACTTCGAAAGAATTTTCATATACTTGACGCGTGCCATACAGTTGAATTTGTGTTGCTTAATTACGAGTTGCTGCCGAAATGAAAAGAATGGAATTATTAATTAGTTGCAATATGGCAATCGAGACTATGTACCTTCACATCTACCCGAATGCGTTCTGGTTTTGTAAACTGTAATAACACTGTGGAACAAATTCAGGTTAGCAAAAGTTAGGTCGATTCTGAGAGTGAGGGATGAAAATAGAGGCTAAATTAGAAGACCTGTATCGCGGCGTTTGTTTATGTTAGTTCGAATTTTTTTTTTAATCGACGTTCGAATTTTTTTTTAATCGACGTTCGAACTTTGCAGTCAAATGCCGATTTTCAGCATATTGTTTATATGGTTTTTTGGCTATAACTCGTCGACTAGTTGATATTTTTTCAATCTGTAAAAGCCAAATTATTGCTAGAGACCTGTGCAACAATTAAAATTTAAAAAAAGAATTGATTTAGAAAATTTTTGTGGTGCTTATGAAACAATATATTGGAAAAATTATTTTTTTTTCATGCTTTTTGAAAATATTTTCCACAAAACTAAGTCTTTTTTGCTTTCTGTTTGATCTATAATATGCTTCTCAGTTTCTTCAATAAATTTCATTTGAAAAGAAAATGGTCTTAACCGATAATTTGCGTTATAATTCCCAAAACCATTAAATAAATAGCGATTTAGGTAGAAGTAATTAAAAAGGGAAGTTCCAAGAATTAGGAATTAGTAAAACAACGTTTTTGTTTTCAACCACCGCACGCGATTTTTTTTTATTTCGTACAAGCGAACTAATTTCAAAAATGAAGATTCAGTTAAGACTCGAAACTCAGCCGAAGATGATGTCTTTTAATTTTCCCTCGGCCGTGATAACATTCGCTATTAATTTTTTTGGAACTTATTTCATTTTGTGAGTGATTTAAGTTAAGTGCATCGGTTTCATAAAAATAACAAAAAAACATTGTATAATATATATCGTATTAAAAATGTCGGAACAAAAATGTAAAATGGACCATTTTTGTAATGTTTGTGGACGTTTCATAGCAAGCGATGAAAAATGTGACAATGCGAGTGATTTTTTTTTGGAAGCCTATAAACAATATTTCTCGCAAGAGTTTATCACTGACGTAAACTATGCCCCTAAAAAAGTTTGCTTTTAATTGCTATTCCACTCTTATGCAATGGAAAAGTGAAAAGAAGAAGGCTATGCCTTTTGGTATACCAATGATTTGGTTAGACAACAGCCCGCATCAAGAAGAAAATTGCTATGGATGTATCAACTACCATAAAACTTTGAATAGAAAGAAAGCAAAGAATAAAACTTATGTAGCAGTGCCAAGTGTCCAATTACCATTACCGCACTCAGAATTCGTTCCAGTACCAACATACCGAAGTATTGATCTTCAAACAGATATCAGTTCTGCAACCGCCGCTGCTACATCCATGGATTTCTTCTCAGAATACGACCCTGGTGAAGGTACATCCTATGAAACATCAAAGGACCCAATCCTAGTCACACAAAACCAATTAGATGGAGTTGTTGCAAATTTTGTTTGACTCAGAAAAAATCAGAACTACTGGCTTCATTTTTGAAAGGAAATAATTTGCTGGCGAAAGGTACCAAAGTAACAGCATATCGAAAACGCCAAAAAGAGTTAGAAAAGTTCTTCAATGTGAATGATACAAACAATTTCGGTTATTGCAACGATTAATCTATAAAACGGATGATTGGCATTTATTCATCGATAGTTCACTAATCAGCTTAAAAGTTGTGCTTTTGCACAAGACAAATAGAATGCCTTCTGTTCCGATTGCGTATAGCACTGACACTAGTGAAAATTTCGATAATTTGAAACACATTCTGGAAGTAGTTAAATATAACGAACAGCAATGGCGCATTTGCTGCGACCTCAATAGTTTCATTGATTACAGGCTTAACAGCATCTGGCCGTCCAAAATATCCGTGTTTTTTGTGCGATTGGGATTCACGATACGGAGAAGGCATTGGACGACAATATTCATCTCTTGCATCAGCATCTTGATCAACTCGCTCAACAGTTGCCAACTGAATCTGATAAGCAAGGCAAACGTTATCACCAAACTGCGCTTCCATTTGAAATAAGGTAACTATAGAGTGTGCATATTTTGAGTTCCTAGATTTTTCTAATATCTTTGTCAGAGTGCACAATTTGAACATGTTAACGATTGAAAACTATTTTCGTTTCAGGTACAGAGGAAAGAAATCTCCAGATGCAATAATCGCTGAAATTTGTTGGTGGTATAAAAACACCATTGAAGAAGAGGAAGACGAGGAAAAAGAGGAAGAAGGGGAAGACAAAGATGAAATTCCAGAATATCTGTTGGACGAAATTATCGACCTTTCTGATGGTGATGACGATGACCAAGATATTAGAGAGAGCAGTGATGTTGATCCACAGCCGCCTGCTAAACGGCAACTGGCCAAATAATTAATTTAATTTATTTAATTTTTTTTACTTAAAACTTTTCATAACTAACATTTGAAAAATATATTTTTTTTCCATATTTGTATAATTTCTTTTTCAATGTTTCTTCAAAACCAACACTGAACAAAATTGGTACATAAAAAATGAGAAGTAAATTAATATTAAGCTGGAAAACGCAAGTTTTGTATTATGATTGTTTTCTTTTCAAATGAAATTTATTGAAGAAACTGAGTAGCATATTATAGATTAAACAGAAAGCAAAAAAGTCTTAGTTTTGTGGAAAAAATTTTCAAAAAGCATAAAAAAAAATTTTTTTTCCAACATTTTGCTTCATAAGCACCACAAAAATTTTCTAAATCAATTTTAATTATTGCACAGGTCTCTAGCAATAATTTGGCTTTTACAGATTGAAAAAATATCAACTAGTCGACGAGTTATAGCCAAAAAACCATATAAACAATATGCTGAAAATCGGCATTTGAGAGCAAAGTTCGAACGTCGATTAAAAAAAATTCAAACTAACATGAACAAACCCCGCGAAACGGGTCTTCTAATTTAGCCTCTATTTTCACCCCTCACTCTCAGAATCGACCTAACTTTTGCTAATCTGAATTTGTTCCACAGTGTAATACATACCACGAAAAAACTCATGCCATATGGACTGAACAACTTCTTTGGGTCTCCAAGTAATGGCTATTTATTGATAAATAATATTAAACTATTTTTACACGTTACAATTAAATTATCACACAACATTTCTTTATTCTTCTATTTCATTTAATTTTATTTGACATATGACAAATTAAATCAACAAATTCGGTCTGGCTAGTCATATTCTAATATTTTCTTTGGTATTCACAACAGAGCAATTTCCTTTCGATTAGAAATACCAAAACATTTTAATAGTTTGGGTTTCTATTGTTATAACCGAAAGACAATTCTTAATACAAATTTTATGTGTTGTACGTTAACCAATTATGTGTTACAATATCTGTTAAAATATTTTCAATTTGAAATATGTTGTTAAAAACAGTCACCCTATACAAACTTAAAAATATACACCAAATATATACCAAATTACATCTAAATATATCTGTGGTGGTTACAAGCTTTAACCGCCTAAGTCGAAAATCATGCTAGTGAGAAAAATAACTATAAATGTAATGGGTCAGTAACGTAGGCCAGTATGTTTGCATTAATAACTTTTTATTAAACAGTGTTAGAGATGGGGATTTCACGTAAATATAAAGCGTTTTTAGTAGAATATGACAGCATTCATAACTCAAATCGTTCTTAAGTCGACTTATGCGGTTATCGCTTGTGACAACAGATATATTGGTACAATTTTGATTTTTAGTCTGCGTACCAGGTTTAAGTGTACCAGACGGCCCCGCCATAGTCGTTAAATCGACTAAAAAGGGATTTAGGATTATTTTATAAATAAAGGTAATTTTTTGAAAAAGGTACTTCATTAAGTAAAATTACTCTCTATATTATTAAAGTTACTTTTTTAAGAAAGAGTTCTTTTTTAAGAAAAGATACTTTTTTAAGAAAATGTACTTTTTGAGGAAGGCACTTTTTTTAAGAAAAGTTATTTTATATAAAAGGTATTTTTTTAAGAACGGCAATTTGAAAATCTTTAAAAAATGGTAATTAAAAAACGGTACAGTTTTGAAAAAAGGTAGGTTTTAAAAAAAATTTTTTTTCTTAAAAACAGGGTGAACTTTTTAAAAAGAGGACATTTTTTACATATAGTTTTTTTAAGAAAGGTATTTTTTGAAACGAAAGGTACTTTTTGAATAAAATTAACTTTTTTAAATAAAAGGTACTTTTTAAAATAAAATGTACTTTTTTAAATAAAAGTTACTTTTTTAAGTAAAACATACTTAAAAAAAAAGGCGCTTTTTAAAAAGGATATTCTTTAAAAAAGGGTACTTATATTAAAAAAGAGTACTTTTTATATAAGGGTACTTTTTTAAAAAGGCGTCTTTTTTTAAACGTAATTTAAAAAAATTTACTTCTTTTTAATAAATGTTACTATTTCAAAAAGGGTAAATTTCAAAAAAAGGTACTTTTTTACCTGTAGTTTTATAACAAAATCTACACGACATCGGTAAATCAATTCAGAAAGTGATTCTGTGTCGATCGGTTTAATGAAATTTTTAGATCAAATATTTTTTGTACTTACAAACGACTTCACAAGCTCATTATTACCTAGCCACTGAGTGGTTAAGGGTAAAATGGACTGGGAGTCGTTGTACTTAAACTGAATGGGACGAGAACAGTGGGCATAGCAAACCCCATACAAAGAAAAATATATGGAGTGTTATTATAATGTGAGCCTTTAAACTTAATGTTAGTAGATTTAAGTATACAAGCAGATTCCAGCCCTTGAAATTCGAGCGCAAATTCTAGAAAATTTTATTTTTTCATTAAATAAAGACTTTAAAAGTATGATAATCAATTATAGCCTATTCGCAAGTTAACATAGAAAACAAATTCATTTTTATTACAAAAACATTAACAAATTTGATAAACACACACATAGCATTGTATAATTTTATGTATGTGTTAGTAGCAACTTTAAATGCCATTTACTCAAAACAAGGGAAAAAATTTAAAAATATGTAAATCTGCAAATCGGCTAAAAAGAAATACCTTTCAAATAATATACGTTTGGTCAAAATCGGGATAAAACCGTAGAACAAAGGATCAGTCACAA
This sequence comes from Cordilura impudica, assembly GCA_963682025.1. Lineage (NCBI taxonomy): Eukaryota > Metazoa > Arthropoda > Insecta > Diptera > Scathophagidae > Cordilura > Cordilura impudica. The sequence continues at coordinate 147,448,490 of OY821519.1, forward strand.
GAAGTCGCCTAGTCAATTAATATTATAGATGTATCCATGTAGATTCGAAATATTATTGACGTCATTGCGAAAATATTGTTTTCAGTAGATTTTGATTTTGGTGTCAACTGTATTATATACAGTCTAAATATAGAATTAACTTTCAGTTTTTTTAAAAACCTTCGACAGATTTTAAAATATAGCAAGTGAGTGCAGTACTTCCTTAAATATTTCCCCCTTAAAATGCAGTTAAGTCTACATTTATTATTCTAATTAGACTAAATAATCCAACAAAAATTCAATTTACCGAGAGGGTTGATCTTTAAACCTAGCCTGAAGCAGTTTATATAGCATGTTTGTTGTTCGCCAACTAAAATTTCCCAATCTGTTAACCTATAACAATGGCATAGCTCTGTGGCACCCCATCTATGTCACCTTTTCATCCTAGCCGCCTTTAGATAATCTATACAAACAATGTCTCTTAAATGTAACCATATATATTTTATGACATTTTCATGACACATGTCAGCAAGGTTTTTATTACGTACTCGTACACCTCTGATAGACAAACTGCCAAATGTACGAGTATGGTAACTACGCACATTCTGTGAATTTATACACGCATTCTTTTTTGTTAAACAGTTCTTTTTATTTGTTATGATCATGCCACTTAATAATTACACCTTTTTTTTATGGATTTTCTACGAAAAACAATGAATTTATATCTTCTTTGCTCCATAAACACAAGGCACGCGTTTAAAGTTCAAATGAAAAATATGCCACATATGACATGCATTTGACGTAAAATGTACAAAAAAAAAAAAAATAAAATAAAACAAGTAAGAAAATTATAGTCGGTCTAGACCGACTATACGATACCCTATACCATGTGTTTGGAAACCCTATCTCTTAGGCCCAACTAACTGGACATAGAAAATAAGCAAAAACCAAATTTGAGTGGGATTTTTATTAATTTTTTTGGCTGCAGATATGAAAAAGTTCATATCGGATGCTATATCTATATGGGGACTAGGTCCGAAAATGGACCGATCCTGACCATGGTTGGTAACGTCTCATGTATTTTGCAAAAACATATACAAACAAAATTTGAGAAGAATCCGTGCAATATTTTTGATTTTTAATAGATTTAAGTGAATATCGGGAAGCAGCTCTGTATGGGGCCAAAGGGATCATTTTTGGGCTACTCATTAATGGATGTAATGAACGCATACAAACCCAATTTGAGTAAGATCTATATGACAATTTGGATCTTATGGCAATTTATGTCGATTTCATATGGGTAATTTGTATGGGGGCTAGGTCTGAACATGGACCGAATTTCACCAATTTCAATAGCGTTCATCCCATGGCCGATAAAAGCTTATATACCAAATTTCATCAAAATATATTCATATTTGCGACCTGCAGTTTGATTACAAGGTTTACATGGACACACAGACGGACGGACGGACATTATTAAATCAACTCAAAAAGTGATTCTGATTCGATCGGTATAATTAAAGATGGGTCTGGGTCAAATATTTTTGGTTGTTACAAACAGCAGCACAAAGTCATTATACCCAAACCACATAGTGGTATAGGGTGTAAATATCGTAACTTGTATGCAATGGTATGTTAGTGTAGCAGTTATTTTATAAATTTTAATAATTCCGAGCAGTGGGTTCGAAGGATAATACGATTATTTGGATGTCAAAAACGTATTTACTTTTTACTCCAACGTTCGCTTGTAGCAACAAAATATATCATCAAAATAAGTGCTACCCCAAGCATATAAATACTTGCTGTGGTGATGTTGATGATGATGACGATGATGTGTTAATGATAATGTTTTAGTTTTATTAACTACGTTATTTCTTATCATTGAATGATCTGTTAATTTTATAAAAATATCTAAGTTGATATTGATAGTGAAACTTATAATTTTGTTTTCTTTTAGTTTAACAAGATACTCGTACATGTTCAAGTATCACTTTGTAATCTTCACTCCTCGATCTTATTGTCCGTCATTTTGATCAGTTGTAGTGTAAATTAAGATACAAATTTTGCAATCATTCTAGCAAAGTGATGGTTGGTAACAGACTGTTTTTATGGAATTGTAAAACTGGTTATAATGAGTGAAAATATTCTGATACGAATGGTTGAAGACTGTAAAATATTTAAATGTTAAAACATGTTGAAAAGGTATTTTCGCTAATTAGTATTGTTGCAACTGTCATCCGATACAAAGTTTGTGCGAACGATTGCTATAATTTACATCTTAATATGAAAGAAGCGTGTAAAACGTATATTGTTTTGAGATAATACACACAGAAAATGGACTCGTTGTTACAACCAAATTTGTTGCCAACCGAATTTTGAAAGTCCATGTACTATCACATTTTCTGTTATTATTAATAAATTATATTTTCAAAATTATCATACAATGTAAAAGGCAACTAAATTTTTAAGCAAATTCGATTATATGAATTATCAGATTTAGTTCATATAATGGAATTAAAATTTTATATATTGGTTGTAGCAACGACATATCGGTGAAATGCACAACTGTAGTAAATTAAGAGATTGGCAAATTTTGTTTAATATTTAAATATATAAATAATTTATTTTTCAATAAGAAAACAAGTACGAGTATTAATCTTTGATACCCTCCACTCATGTTCGCAACACATTATTATAACCAAGTTTGTTAATACTAAGAGACAAAATGGCTAGATTTCACATTACCGTGGCTGGACTTTTTACAATGATGTTTAAAATTAATAAGTTACTTAAAATTTTTTTAGGTATTTTCGAGCTTTTTTAAGTAAAATTCAATTACTAAATGTAATCAGCATAAATGAAAACACATTTTTGGAATATTGACTTCTGTTTGTTTGTTTATTTATTGTTTATTTATTATATTTTTTTGCTTGTTGTTGTTCACATGTACAAAAAAAAAAAAAAAAAACAAGTAAGAGTGTTAAATTCGTCTGTGCCGAATCTTTGATACCCTCCACCACGGTTTGAGTATTGATGATAAATGTAAACAAAATATTGGCAAAATATGCATGCATTTCCTATATGCATGCGTTTCCGGTTATATGACATAACTTCTCGTTTCATTTAGGTTTTGCTAATTAAATAGCTCGCCCTAACCTCCATTGCAAAGGTAATGGTTGTGTATGGTGGATATATGCATTAAATCGTGCTTTTTTTGGCTTTTAACTGGCCAAATATTTCTTCATTGCGGCCACATAGGTCGGATGGAGTATCAAAATAATAACCGAAAAAAGCTCTCTCAACTTTTTTTTCAAAAAAATATTGCCATATTTGGAAAACATAGAGAATAAATTTATAATAATAAATAATTAAATTAGGGATGCCAAACGCAAAAAACCAAATATCGCAAAAATTTTAAATAAAATAATTTGTTATCTTTATTTTCTGAAAAACTTCAAATATTCATCCAAAAAAATTGTGAAAATTTATATATAAATAACATTCTCATCAAATTGCGTTTATTTATGTAACAGTTTTTATGTTCGCAATTCTTAAATATCATTTGACGTTTTCTAAAATTCATTGAATTTCAATTAATGTTTTCTGTAGTGTGATTCTGTAAATTTCAACGATCCGACAATCGCAAAATATATCGACAGCTATTGTTGTTTGCACTAAGGATTGAGTGATTCACTAAGTACATACATCTTAACGACAGTCGACAAATCAATTTTTCTATTTATTTAAATTGTAAACGAGTGGCATCTCTGTCAAAATAAGCGGAAAACACAAAGAAGAATAGAAAAACACAAATTACTTCGTGTTTGACAGGATGATTTTATGTTTATGTTTAATATCTTTATTTTTTTTTACTAATATTTCTGTGTATTTATTTGAAAATAAAATAATGAATTGAATATGCTATTTAATTTTTTTATTTATATAAAAAACTTTTTTAATAAAAGCAAATCATTTTTATGATTTTTTATCGATTTGAATAAGCAACACAAATATGGTTGTCGTTTAGATAAGAACAACAGCTGACTTTAACAATAGCGAATATCGTTTAAAAATTTTACTGATAATTTTGCTTTTCTTTTTTTTAACGATTCGACTATCGTTAAAAGAAGTTACATTTTTTAAATGTAAACATATTTGGTGTTTTTTGTTGGAATTTGATGCAATTGATGTCTTCTAAATTTAAAATTATAAATTCCGACGTTTTGATATGATTTTCTGAAATTCAATTAATATTTTATAATTTATAATTGGAAATTTTAATTCCAGTTTTTAGAATTGATATTTTCTAAAATTTGAATGGAAAATTTAAAAAGTGCAATTTTGTATTTATGTGAACAATAATGCTTTAGTAATTATAAACAATTTTTAAAAATTAGATGTAAACGCAATCAGATATTTTGTAGGTAAAGCAGAATAATAATTCTATATAACTATGTAGAACTGTTTTGAAAGCAAAAAACTCATTGATGAACTCGGTAACTCTATTTTGTAAAGACAACAAAAAGTTAATATGCCAAACAAACTTATGTTCATATTTGTAAAAGAATGATGAAAAAACGTATGAAATAATAAAAGACCAGCCCGTGTATACTCTTAACATTGTGCTGTATGATATCTATTTGAAAATATTGACATTCATGTTAAAATAGAAATAACTATTGCAAAGCTAATTAGAACAAAAATTGTGGCGCCATCTACTGTGGCATAGTCACGCTGAGCAAAATGAAGTGACGCTCTGTTAATGCAAAAGAAATGTATTTTCCCCACAACAAAATATTGCAGAATTTTATGTAAATAAAATAATACACCGATTTATTTCTAACATGCAGTTATTATGGCTACACATATATTCTATTATTATTTAATATGTGTAAGTATGTGTATGTAAATATTACACACAAAAAATACAACATCAAACGTTATTTTTGTGTTTTTCTCTTTAAATAAATTAATATATAAAATTTTTTTTTGCTAAATTTACATTGTTTTTTTTATTAACTAGGTACATATTTTAGCATTATTTGCTTTAGATGCTGGTTAATTTTTACTCCCTTTATATCAACTCATAGTGTCTGCCTGTCGAAAAAATTTTGGATCGATTTTAACCCCTTTCCCGTGACCCAATCGATCTGCAGGCAGGGTCGTGGCAATGACAGAAATGATCTAGTAAATTTTTTTAATGATGCCAAAACAATGGAAACTTTTAAATTTTTCTACCAGAGTTGATAAAAAAAATGTACAAAGGGTTAGTTTTTATTATATTATTACCACAACGACCACAAAAACAACAAGTCCAGCTATGACAACAATACAACATTTAGAATAACAACAAGAACAATATAGAAACATCATATTTTTTCATTTTTTTTACTTTTTCAGAGATTCCCTGGACCTGTTCCACCGATTTTAATGATTTTTGAAATAGAAATCTTCCCATGAATTTGCTGAATCATTCTCACTAAATATGATCACCTTAGTTATCCTATTGAGGGCGTGATCGTGACAAGAACAACATAGAAAATTATATTTTTTCAAGGCGCTAATTGACCGATTTGGACGATTTCAAATAGCAAACTTCTCAGGATGTTAATGAAACATTTTTTATGTCAACGATCACCCTAGCTGCCCGATTGATGCCGTCATCGTGATTTCTACAGACGGGCAGATGGACAGACGGACAAATCTATATCAACTCCGGTTATTATAAGGATCACAAATATATATATTTTATGGGGTCCAAATTTTTTTTCTAATTATTACAAACGGAATGACAAACTTATATATACCCTCTGCACACTGGAGTGGAGGGTATAACAAAACAACAAGCATCGGAATGCACTGTTCTGTTACGTATAAACATTTTCCACAATTTTTAGTTTTTTATAGGAATTTTTATCGGAGTATCATTACATTTTCCTACGTCATTCCGCGGTTATTGGGCCTAAAGGCTCCAAATGCAATACCATACTGCTTCAGACATACATCCATGCTTTACGACAAACTCGACCTATTGCGGGCAGGAGAATGTTTTTAACAGACAGACAGACGGACGTAGCTAAATCGACTTCTCCTTTTATAAGGATCAAGAATATATATAGTTTATCGGGTCTCCGGAAGAAGTTACAAACGAATTAACAAACTTTTATATAACCTTTACACACTGCTGTGGAGGATATAAAAAGCAAATAATCTTACAGGATAGAAGAAACTACAATAAAAGCCCTGAAATACAAAATATATGCATTATAACAAATAGTTGATAAATGTATAGCTAAGTATAACCCAATAAAACGTATTTCGAAATACAAATATCTTGTTAATATTTCAATTTAAAATCCGCAAGTTTTGCTAAAAAAAATATTAAATTAACATTGATTTTGTTAAAAGTTTAAAAATTTATTAACAATGTTTCTTTTACGGAACTAATTTATGATCTTTTTAATTTCTTTAGATGTTTATATATTAGGACATGTTGAAAGTGGTAGCCGATGTAAATATTACGACACTTAGAATCTGAGATTTGTTGTGATGCGACAGGGCCAATAAGTTTTGTTTATGAACGTAAACCTAAGCAGTTTGGCATATTCGGAAAACAGGTTGTACGAAATGAAACCCGGGCACTTCTTGCAGCAGAAAATTTGCCGTGATACTGTCTATAGAACATTCCGACGATGATCCAACTAGAGTTGGACATTCATGAGCACCAGCGCCCTCATATGCTATTCTTGGAAGAATTGACATCAGCATGGTTGAAGTATACAGAATTGATGGTTAAAACTTAAATAAACTTTATTATGACACACTGTTATATATTAAATACGATAATAAAGTTTGGATTCATTAAAAGTTTGATTTGCTATATTCTCCTTTGGAGTGATAACTCGGTTACGGTTCAAGTGATCACACGCTCGGATAGCTTTTTCATAAACGTAAAATATGATGTACCTGCTCAGGTGAGATATCTTCAGCCTCAGCCATCTCATTCAATGCATTTTTTGCCATTTCCGTGATGATTTTTCCGCAAAATTAATATTTTATAAGCATTCGAAATTCACTTTTTCTCATTTTCCAAAAAAGCAGCTTGCTCAAACTTTTTCAATGGTCTACTAACAGATGGTATTTAACAAGAGCAGTATTGATTTTAAATTAAATTCACGGAGTTGTCTAGTTTACTTCCTTACTTTTAACTTCAACTTATTGCACGTTAAAAAAAATCTAAAAAAAAATATGATGTACCTGCTCAGGTGAGATATCTTCAGCCTCAGCCATCTCATTCAATGCATTTTTTGCCATTTCCGTGATGATTTTTCCGCAAAATTAATATTTTATAAGCATTCGAAATTCACTTTTTCTCATTTTCCAAAAAAGCAGCTTGCTCAAACTTTTTCAATGGTCTACTAACAGATGGTATTTAACAAGAGCAGTATTGATTTTAAATTAAATTCACGGAGTTGTCTAGTTTACTTCCTTACTTTTAACTTCAACTTATTGCACGTTAAAAAAAATCTAAAATTTAATGTATTAAACGTCAGATTCAAATTACTAAATTTGGAAATGATGACACTGTGCTCGAATTTGACATTTTTTTTTTCGTAACAAGCTAGGCACCCTACTGGAAAAGCTAATTCGCGTACGCTGAATTCAATGGTGATAGCGGTTTTCCAAAGTTAGCGCTCATATTCGCGATATTCGCGATTTAAAATTTCAATAATAAAGTACCAAAAAAACTATATTTTTGGGATCATTTTTGAATTTTAAACAATCCAACTTTGTTAAATACATTTTCTGTCAATTGTTTTCGCGGAAAAATTTGTTTCCCGGATTTTTTTTTTATTTTATTAATTATTTATTCATCATTTTCAAGCAATTCTTCTTCTAAGTTCCAGCAAACATCACCTAACAGAGAATCCAACTTTTTAACACTGTACCAGTGTTCGAGTCTAGTCGTCACTTGATGGAATCTCTCGCCATGCTCATCAGACTCAGCTGGTGATTGTTCAGCAAACTTGTTGACATAAGAATGCAAAAAATGGACTTTAAGAGACATTTTTACATTAATACGGTGAAAAGCGGAAATCATTTTTTCTATATAAATACGCCAATCATCAGCTCGATTAACACCTAAAACATTGTCAATAACCCCTTTTACAGAGTTCCATGCCTCAAGCTCTTCAATACTAAGTGCATCTTCAAATAACTTGTCCTTCATCAAGCGACGGATATCCGGTCCATTAAGTATTCCTTTAAAAGACGCAAAATAAATTAAAATTTCTATCATATTAGTATGGAATAATCTAACACAAACCTTCTTTAATTTTCATATTACTTAATCTTGGAAAAATGCGACTTAGCTCGTTAAATGGCTTTTCAGTCAGATTAAGCACCTTAATCAAGTTTTTCACAATAACTAGTTTGATATGTAGCGGGGGTAACAATACTTTATCAATTGATACAAGTGAATTTTCAACAATGTTATTCACTCGTAATTTAGCTGTTTCACATTGAGGCCAGTCCTGCTTTTCGTACTGATCACCTCTATATCGGGTATCCCATAAACACATGAAGCACATATTTTTAGTGTAACCCGTTTGCATACCTCTTAAAAGAGCTATCACTTTTAAGTCAGCACAAATTTTCCAATTATGATCGTTGTATTTCACTACATCGAGGATTTTTTTCAAAGATAAATAAGTCTCTTTTGTGTTGGTACTTAGTGCAATCGGAACTGAATTTTTGGTATTTGTCATGTGAAGAAGAACTGCCGTTAAACTGCTTTTTGATGAGTCGATGAACAATTGCCAATCTTCGGGTGTATATTCAAGAGTTGTTATCAATTGATTTAAAAAAATTTGTGAATTGACGATGACGACCGATTGATCCATATACCTTAACATCAGGCTCTAGAATATTAGCTTGTTTCAGTTCCTTAGCTAAAAGACTTGACTGCCGCTGTGATAGTTTAAGGCAACGTACAATAATGTCCAAACGGTTTTGTGTAATTTCTAAATGATTGCAGTTGTTAGTGACGTGGGATGGTTGGTATTGTGATACTAATGACTCTCCTTCAGTTTGTATTGTTAGTGACGTACATTCCTCTGTTATGCTTGGTCTTCTGGGAATTGGAATATTTTCCGAGTGCGGCAACGGTAATTGGGTATATTTTGTTTCTGTATATTAAAATGTACGTAATTTGTTTCTATTTGTTCCAGAAACAAAATTTAAGCACGCATAGCACTCATCTGAAGTACGAACTTGTGGATAAGACCAAATCATTGGAACACCAAAGGGAATAGAACCAATCTTACCTCTTTTCCATCTATTTAATATAGACAAGCATCCAGTGCAAACGACAGACGGGGCCCACTCCACATTACGAAAAACTACGTGATTAAAGTATTGGTTGTATAATTTCGCAAAGGCATCACTGATTTTCCGACGAGAGTCTGTAATAGTACACTTTCCGCAAACGTAGCAAAAATTATCAAAATCAATATGTTGTTCCATTTTAATAACACTTAGTGTTTATTTCTAAAAAAATACAAGTTAAAGTAAAGAGAACTAACAAATACCAAATGACTACTTACCGCAGTCTTTATCTCCAGCAAACTGATTTCAATAACTCAACTCAACCCTTTGCCTACATTCTGCCTGTATATAAGTGTAACAGTTTATTTCCAATAACAATAAACTGTTTCACTTCAACAGGCAGAATGCTGATACAAAGGGGGACTGAGGTAAGTCGAAAACAGATGCGACACAAAGGAATCGCCAACTAAATTTCAAATGTAAAAATTTAGGGGCCTATGATCATTAGCAAACAAAATTATGATGATCACACAAACATAATGACATAGATACAGTGGCGAACAAAATTTAGTGTTAAATCACGAATATCGCGAATATGAGCGCTAACTTTGAAAAACGGCTATCGCCATTGAATTCATCGTACGCGAATTAGTTTTACCAGTAGGGTGCCCAGCTTGTTACAATTTGCGACTAGCACAGTGTTATTATTACTATCATCTAAAATAACTTCTTTAAATACTAAAAAATTTGAATACGTGGAAGTTTGTAAGTAATGAAAAAATGGAAATGGAATAATTTTCACTTTTTTTGCTGGGATTTATATCTAGCCAACAAAGTTTCCAGTTGAAATGGCTAATTTTTGTCCAACGAGGCGTTTTGTAATTAAACTGAGTGCTCGTATCTGATATTGAATAACTCTGAAGTATTGAGTACAAAACTGATGCGGATATGGTACAGTGATACGAATTACTGAGAGGTCTAAATATTTTCACTTCATACTATTAATGCTAGATGGTTATGCGCTGCGAAAAGCTTAATGCAATGGCCATCGGGAGTTGTGTGACTTAAATGAATTCTTGATATGTGAAATGGTTAACTAGGGTTTTTGCCATAACCTTATCCGAAAACGGTTATTTTAGAAAAGAAAAATTTGGAAAGATTGAAAACCGCTTTCGAATCGAATTCGAACTGCTTAGAAATCTTTTTAAAAGACGATTGTATTCCATGGAATTGACCTCGGTGTGATGATGAGAGTAAATGGGTACAAAACCATTCATCAACTGCCCTTATTGACATTACTTCTACCTTTAAAACACTGCAGAGGTCCTGCAGACTTAATCGAAGCTCCTTCGAATAGGCTCAGAATCCACCTTTTTACTGCAGTTCCGATTTATCTGCATAGAAATTTATGGGGCGTCTACTACCCGGAATCTCTGGGAGAAGTGTAGTGTACATCCTGCCCTTCAGCATGGAAGTATGGAAATAATTGTGGCCTCGCCATTGCAGTGTGCTTCTTAGATGAATAGCCAAGTGGCTTCAGACGGTTTACCTAAAGTGTCCAATGATATTAGGTGTAATAGGATTTCCAGTACATCTGAAGGTGTACGAATCGGTCTGCTTTTGCGAAAAGGTTGCAATTGGAAGCCTTATTTATTATTTATGTATAGTACGTTAAAAAAATGTGTTTCATTTCTATCCAAACTATTCTCTAGTTTGTTTACATCCAATAATAGGTTCAGGGTATAATCCTGTGGTTTTCTAGAATAACAAAATAACAAAAAACGTTATATTTGAAATTATGGGCTTGATATAAAGTTTTTAGGGCTTTTTATTTCACAGTCCTGCAGATATGGCAATAAATACTTTATATAAAATTTTGAGTCAAAAATCTTCACAGGAATAGATCCTAGAGAAGGACGAAAAAAACAATATGTAAATAATACTTAACGTGTGTACAGGTAAAACAACTTATGTCGACAAACGTCGTTTTGTTGCTTGAAAAATGGATTTTTTTGTTCGTCAACAAAAATTTTACGGGACTTAGAATGACAATATAACAACGTATCAAGAATAATAGTGACAAAAAATAACAGAAATAAACACATAAGTTTTTATAAGTGGTTATAAACTGAAAAATAATAAAAATTAATTTGCATTTTTTTTTCATTAATAACAACGTATGTCGCTATGTGTAGTTTTCTGAGAAAATAATTTGTCAGCGATCAAACGTAGGTTGACATACGTCGATAGTGCTGCAAATTAATTTAATAAACATTTAAGTTACGTCGTTATTTAAAGAAAAAACTCAGAAATGGTCAATATTTTTTTTTTTAAATTTAACACATGTAAATAGTGTTAAAAATTAATATATTTGGCATCGTTAACTCAAAACTGACAAAAATTGACACATGCGGTTATTCCAGAAAACCACAGAATTACTTTACTTTGCTGATGTTTGTTGATACTAAATTTTTATACACTATACCACTATGTGGTTTGGGTATAATGACTTTGTGCTGCTGTTTGTAACTACCAAAAATATTTGACCTAGACCGATCGAATCAGAATCACTATCTGATTCGATATAAAGATGTCCTTCCGTCCGTCCGTCCGTCCGTCTGTGTGTCCATGTAAACCTTGTAATCAAACTGCAGGTCGCAAATATGAATATATTTTGATGAAATTTGGTATGTAAGCTTTCATCGGCCCTAGAATCCATGTTATTGGAATTGGTGAAAATCGGTCCATGTTCAGACCTAGCCCCCATATAAATGACCCCTATGAAATCGACATAAATTGCCATAAGATCCAAATTGTCATATAGATCTTACTCAAATTGGGCTTGTATGCGTTTATTACATCCATTAATGAGTAGTCCAAAAATTATCCCTATGGGCCAATCCTTACTCATAGGCCCCACGTAGAGCTGCTTCCCGATCTGCACTTAAATCTATCAAAAAACAAAAATATTGCACTGATTCTTTTCAAATTTTGTTTGTATATATTTTTGTAGAATACAAGAGACCTTACCAAACATGATCAGGATCGGTCCAATTTTAGGCCTAGTGACCATATAGATATAGCATTCGATATGAACTTTTTCATATCTGCAGCCAAAAAAAATAATAAAAATCCCACTCGAATTTGGTTTATCTTATTTTCTATGTCCAGTTAGTTTGGCCTAAGAGATAGGGTCTCTAAACGCATGGTATAGGGTATCGTATAGTCGGACCGACTATAATTTTCTAACTTTTTTTTTTAGATTTTTTATTCATCCGTTATTTACAGGTTTATTTCATATTGCATATTGAGATATTATCTCTTAGATATTACAACAATTAATAAAAAGTATCATATGATATTAATTATATATTTTATTTTGAAGTTTTTAAAGGTAAAATAGGGCGAAAAACCTTTATATTAGGAAAAGAGAGAAAGTTCAAATATTTGAGGGAAATTTACATATCTAATGTATGTACATATGTCTACAGAAGAATTATTTGTTATAATAATCCATTATAAACATATCATTTCCTATTTGATAAGTTACTGGTTGGCTGGTCTGAATTCTGTGCATTCTCTTATCAGTGGATAAGAAGTTTTCGTTTTTGTTGAAATACTTAAAATTGAGTCTTTTGATGTTGGAGTTCTCCAGTGTTTATTGTGTATCATTTTAAGGCATTTGTTCTGAATGATTTGCAGTTTCTGTATGTGAGATTTTGCTGCTGTTTACCAGATTGGACATGTATGTGTTAATATAGGTCTAGTAACATTTTTATACATTAAATTTTTATTTTTCAGGCTTAAATGCGAGCGTTTATTAAGAAGTGGCCATAAAGATTTGAAGGATTTTATTTATTTTTGACACGTTCCGTCTATATGTTTTTGGAAAGTAAGTTTTTTATCGATAATGACGCCGAGATATTTTACGTCATTTCTTATCGCAATTAAGTCAGTTCCAAAGAATAATTGCTGCCTCGGGTTCCGTTTTGGGGATTTGTTGAATGGAAAGGTAATTGTTTGTGTTTTATTAGGATTAATTTTTATATTCCATTTGCAGAAATATTTGTTGCATGCTAGGAGTCCTTTTGTTTAATTAAGCACTAGATGAGATTAATGCCGTATCGGAGAAATCAGATGTATAAATAGAATAAAGTAAGGGCGAAAGGACTGAACCTTGTGGTAACCCAGTTAAAATTGTTTATGGTAATGAAGTCTCGTTATTGATAGATACTGTGAAAGTTCTGTTATCTATAAAATCTGCAATTTTTTTGCAAAGGTACTTAGGAATATTTGATACTACCAGTTTGTATAAAAGGCCGTTATGCCAAACAATGTCAAATGCCTTTTCGATGTCTAATAAAATAAGCCCGGTTGATATTTTATTATTTTTGTTATCTGTTATTATGTTTTTAATTCTATTAATTTGGTGGGTTGTGCTGTGGTCTTTTCTAAACCCGAATTGTTCTTTGGAAATAATAGAGTTTTCAGTGACATATGAGTTTAACCGATGGTGTATGATTTTCGCGTAGAGTTTGTCTAAGTTACTGAGAAGACTGAAGGGTCGGTACCTACTAGGGATGTTTGTCGGTTTCCCTGTTTTATGTATAGCTATAACCTTGGCTGTTTTAAATGTGTTTGTTCATACTAAAACCCCAACTTTCATCGGAATTTCTCAGAGTCGATTTAATGTGTGTTCATGTAAATCTTATTATAAAACTACAGTTCAAAAATGGATAAATCTTATACGAATAAAATTTGTTGACGATCTTGTAAAACTATTTAATATGTACTGGAATCTGACATGTTTTGCAAAGTCATGAAGTCAACAAAATTAAATAAATTCTTTTGGAAGAGCACTGAGCTGTTTTGCTGTCAAACGATAACTTATTTAATAGTAAGTTTTGCGCAGACATACTCTACCGAATCCAAGAAAAGAGTTTAAACCCAATTTAAATGAATGTTTAGAGTCCATCTAAAACAAGAAAATTTAATATGTTTTTGTTGGGTACACAAGGCGAATTATTTATAAAACATTCCGATTAAGATATTAACCAACACAATGTAACCTGTCTAAATGAGCGTTGTTTCGTTGTTATATATTTGGTTTTTAGGGTTAATGCAGTAACATGCATTAAGCAAAAGAAACAAATACTTAAACATCAGTCTCAAAGCCATGCAACCAACATTCATAGTTGGTACTGACAGACATGGGGTCGACTTAAAATAATTACCGCTCGCCTGTACATGTTAGACACCACAAAATAAGAAGTAATACAGCCACAGTCACAACCACAGCTACAACTTAGAGAAGAAAAAAATTTCACAGCTTAGCCGTACAGCCGGTGGTGACGTGGTGTGTGATAACAAGGAGTGGAAAGCAAAGGTAAAAAGTGCTGCTTAACAAGGACTTTAACTTAGCGCAGCTGCCTGCCAGGTTTCTTTAAACTCCACCAAACTAAACAAAACGAAACGAAACCATCTAGTGTCTTCAGCTTGTTGCTGCATTGCCCCTGCATTCAGTCATATATTCATTTATTTCGTTGGTTCGTTTATTGGATCATTTATTCGGTTTTGCTGGAGATGTCAGCAAAGAGTGATAATAATATTGTTATTTCTTTTATTACTACACGCGTTGTATTATTAGCACTGACAGCTACTTTGACATGTAAATAACTGAGTTTACGTACTCAGTATTTATTTGGTTTTTACTATGGTTCTGGAATCAATTGAAAGAGCTTTTGCTATCGAAAAATAACTGTTGAGAATTACAAGATCCATAAAAATTTAATTTTCACTGCAGTAACCGATATTTCTTCATTGTAAATACTATTGACATTTGTTTTGTCAAGAGACATAGAGAGACATATTATCAAAGGTTGATTTGGAAAATAATAAGAACATTTTAGTCACTTTTAAATGAATTTGAATTTATTTTGGACTTCCCTAAAGAATGTATAATTTTCTTATTAGTTTTTCTTTTGGATGCCTGGCCCATTGTTTTTGTTGGCGGTTGTATTTTTCATTTAACGGCCTTCGTTTTGCTAAAAAACTATTTTGTTAAATTTCGAAAAATTTGTTGTGTTGCCATCATTGTTGTTGTTATTGTTATTAAGTATTACCACTATTTTCGCGAGTTTAGTGTTGGGTTTTGCTGTTATTTTTTTATGCCGGTCTTTATTTTTATTTTATTTAACACACTGCAATTAGTAAATTTCATTGTTGTCTGTTGTATTGTAATTTTTATCGTAGTTTTCTCTTGCTGTTGTTGTTTTTCTTTTTTGTTTTGTATGCTATAGAGCTGTTGTTGCTTTTGTTTTTAATGACAGTCTAACAAGCGTAAAAACACTTCTGAAAACATACCAATTTGGACATTTTGATTGACATCTCATTTATGCAACAAATTACATACATACCTACATAAAAGAAAAGAAAAAAACAACTATTCCACTTTGGATATTTCCAACAACAATTTTTTACAAAAATTTTAAATGTAAAATGCTAAGAATTTAAATTTCGTTATGTCTATTATCAAGCCTATGACCTCTATCAGAATATGATGTATTTATCTTCACATTTGTTACATATGCTTTGGCGATTTCTAATAGTACCATCATTACATGGGTTCATGTTTAAAGAAATGTTAACTTTTTTTTTTACGATTTTCGTTTGTATACCCTTCATTACGTTAATGGTTGGGGGGTGGGGGGTAAGGTTTTTAAACCTTTTATTTGCATTTCTCTTTCTGAATGTACAACATGTCGAGAGTGTTGTATCAAGATTTCAAGTAAATCGGAGCAAAACTTAAGAAGATACAGCGTTTCCAGCGACTGGCCTCATACGGTATATTGTATATAAATCAGTTTTTAAAAAGCTTTAAATCGATTTTCTCGCAAATAAATGTTCGAAGTCCGTGAACATCATAACTCAAAACCTACTTGACCGATTCTTTTGAAATTTTACACACTACATCTACAAAAAAATCATCAGGTAACCACGAATTTTTAACCATTCTCTTCCCCATTTTTTAACAACAAATTCCCGAAATTTTATAGCAAAAATCGTGTTTTTTCACTTCGAAATGCTGCCACAAAAAAAAAAAAAAAAAATTGCAAAAAACTCTTCGTCACTACCCCAGGAAACATGTTACCTTTTAAACGCATTTCGATTTTTTTTTATTCGCATGGAGATTCGCTGTCACGGACTTATTAATGAAAATTTTTAATTAATTTTTTTTTCAAAGATTCTTCAAATGTTATGCTATGTTATGTATACTATATATGAAATAAATAATCCAACATTATTCATATCTTCAAAAAAGAATTATAAATAGACGACATTTTTAACTTCTAAAACCTTACCCCCCGCCCCTTAAGATCCAATGTATTACGAGTTTGTATTGATGTCTATATGTCGCTGTAATTATAGAAATCAACATAAGTTCAGCTAGAAGTTGATAATCGGTCAATGGCTATACCAATCCACTTGCTTTTAAAACAATTTGACCCACAATTTTATATGTGGCTGGTTCATGGTTGGTTGTTTAAAGTGACTCCATTTTGGAAACCACACCATTTGAAAAGAATATATTATATTTTCCCGGATATTAAGACATGTGTCTTCCTAAGCGTATGTACTGTATTAGTGTTCGTTCTGCTGAGGTATGAGTTTTTCTTCGTGTGGAGCCAATGGCCATGAACTTCGATATGTCGCTGAGGAGAGATTTGATCAGGCATAAATTATAATCAGGCCTCGTTTGTCTAGCTTCCGCAGGTGTTATTAGTCTCCATCTTCTTTTCACTTCTCGAAGAACGTGCCGAGAGAGTTTCCTCCTTTCATTTTTCCCGCAGTGGTTACAACTGACACTGCCAAGTAAACAGCAAGGGCAGAATTAGTCCTTAATATTCATCTGGAGGCGACTTAACTTTGACAATTCCTCCTACAAGTTAATAGATAGCAACGCCGCACAGTGGACCATTTTACGAGAAGGCGGTCAAAAATCTATAACTTTTGATTGGATTGGAATTTTGATATGCGGTTTTTTTTTGTTTGGTTTTTTGTTTTGCTATGAAACGTAATTCTCGACCGAAAATAAAAAAAGTTACGGAGGGTTTTAGTACAAAAGTGAAGTGTTAAAAGGTAAAAAAAGGTTTTTTTTAATATAATGTCTAATTTTTTCAGTTAATTTTACAACTAATACTTTTTAACAATTTTTTAAGTTAATTTGTTCAGAAAATGCCAAACTTTGCCCCTCGTAAACTTTTTAGTCCTAATGTGCACAAGGGTCAAAAGTTGGTTTTTTTTTTAAAGATCCCGAGTTAAAATATAATTTATTAAGCAGCGAACGTAAAAGTTACGTTATATTGGTTCAAGATAGAGAAGTTTCAATGAAAAACTCGTATGTTTTTTGCTTTAGTTTGTGTTTCCTTCCCCTTGTTTTGGTTGTTCGATTACGAGGCCTAGCTGTAGATATTTTTGTTGTATTTGTTTTTTTTTGCTTTCTTTTTTCTTTATTTTCTTTGTTTTTTCTCACTGTTTCGCCTAACGGACCAAATTCCAAATCATAACCCAATTTAAGAATATGCTCCATGAAACATATTCTAGCATGAAAAGGGGACATTCCAAATTCGTAGGCTTCCTTAAAACTATCGTCTTCTGGTGGGGGTTGGCTTAATTGACTTGATGTCTTTTGGCATATAATGCAGCTTGACGTTGACTTATTTCCAGTTAAAGCTTGTGCAACTTTTCCATCAATTATTATGAGACACATTTTAAAATGTTCTTCAATGTCTTGGTCATCAAATTTAAATATTACTGGTTGAAGTTCCTTAATTTGATCTTTTATTTTTTGAACTTCTTCAGTTATGACATCTTTGGTTTCCTTTTTAAATGCAAATTTTATTGGTCTGCAATACTTTGTTAAAGAAGGAATTTAATTTTTCCATACATCAATTTCTGTTGCTCTACTAGTTTACGGCTTTAAGACGCTATACCTTTTTGTTAAGCGCAATGGAATGAAAGATACCATAAATAAATTAGCATCTGATGAATTTTCGGCATTAAATTGCTTGTATTGTTTCTGACCAGAGGATCCATCACATCCCCATTTAGAAATTAAAGTAATGCTGCCATTACCAATTTTTTTTAAATGATCAGTATCAAGCGTATTTAGCAATCGTTCTGCAGTATGTTCAAGGAGATCTTGCAATTTTATTTCTGCTGATGTTGAAGTGACACTAATAGCAGATTGTGAAGGTAAGCATTCTTTTTTGGCAGAAACTAAATCTCGATACTCTGGAAAAATCCCACAATTCTTTTCATTGGTTCGCTTCCGCAATTCCTTATATTGATTTTTGGTCAATTTCAAATCCAAAAATAGGGCGAACGCTTCTTCCGGCGTAAGTTTCCTATCTTCAATTGGTGTAGGAATGCATTTCAAAATCTTCTTTGTACGCCTTGGGCTCGCTTCTACTATTTTTTCAATTATTTCAATTTTATTTTTTTTTATTTTGGGTTGGTTGAATTTGGTGCAAAAATGAATCCTTAATAATTCTTTGAGAAATTTCTTCATTGATATTCTCCAGCTTGTGCCTTCGAGATCTTTCACTCCATCCGTCAATTGGTTTTGCTGGTCTACCCTTTTTTCCACTTTCGTTGACAGTTGTAGATTCACTCTCAAAAATAAGTTCCTTTATTAACCAGTCTTGGTAACGTTTGTACATCTTTGCCTTGATATGAGAGCATTCAATGTACCGTCTTTTCAAATTCGTTGCAAAATTAGTAATTTTTCATTTGTGCATTTCAATGTCTTCTAATTTACAATTCTTAAAGAAGTCGTTGCTCACTATGTGCAAAATTACATCGTCTACATAATTTCGTTGAAAATAAATATCTGCCAGATCTCTGTAACAGTACTTAGCCATTGCACAAATTGTAATGAATAATAATTGTGGAAACATTATTATAAGTACTCTTTCTTGCAATTATATAAAATAAAAATTTTTATATTTTATTACCACTTTTAGAAGCATAAAAAACCCACACCCTAACCCCTTTTAAAAGGTGAAGCATACCTGCTCATATCTTAAAGGGCTATGTCGCATTAGTTTTTTTTAATATTTACCTGTTATTTAAATTGTTTCCCATTTTGTCACGTATTTAAACTATATAACTCTAATTCAGACTATTAATGTTTTCGAAAGATACCTATGTAAATGTACCTGTAACAATTAAGCGCATTATATCTCAACCCTTTTTTATAAGTATATAACAACTCCTGACAACTCTACCGACACGCAAAAAAATACACCGCGGTACACCGGTACGACCAACTTTTGTATTCATAACACTCAGACGGACGGATGGACATCGTTTAATCCACTCAGCAAGTGTTTTTGAGTCGATCCGTATAATAAAAGATGGATAAAGGTTCAATATTTTTGGCAGTTACAAACATCACCTCAAACTTAATATATCCTAACCACATAGTGGACAACTTTTGTATTCATAAATTTTGCAGAAAATATCTAACCTTGGGTCAGAAAAATTGTTCTGGTGCACACGGGCTGAAACTGGCGGGTATATAATGGGGTATTGGAGTATAGGGGAGGGTTCGGACTATAGAAAAGTGCAAGATTTTTTCTGACTGCTTTTCATTGGCAGGAGTTATGCTCTATTAAGTAGGAGATTTTCGGAAAATTTGGATCTTTCTTAAAATTTTTTTTTTTAAATTTCAGAATGACTCAGTGATTTTACGTTTTTAACGTTAATAGTATGGAAGCCACAAAATTATACAACATTTATTTCACTTCAAAATCTTTTGAATCAAAAAGTAACAGTCATTCAAAAATAAAAATTTACAAAGAAATTTTTAATTTTAGCAAAATACTGAGAAAGCCCATTTTCGAAGACCTTGTTCGCTGTGATATAGTTGAGATAGAGTCGCAATTTTTTGGCTCCCTAGGTTTACTAGTATTTACTTTGAAATGAATAACATAACTTTAAAATCGGTAATAAAAAAAAAATGATTTTTGGCCGCATTCTCAAAATATGGTTCACTGTGCGCCGCCTGGCTGTCGGCAAAAAGTTCGACAGTTTCTGGAATTCTATTTTTAAATCAACCAGACTGGCTTCCATACAAAACATTAGCATCATCCCGTGTTCTATGGGAATGCTGAATATCTCATTCGCCGGACAAAATGCCGTCATCAACTTCACAGTCAATCTTGGGCCATCAGCAGTCATATTCTGCTGTTGGCTCCAGTCTATCTATTTCGTTTCTGAAAAATAACTCCAACTAAAAAGACCTCTCAAAATTAACTCTAAGTATAAAGTAGTCACTTTTTGGTCTGTGTCGTGGGCGGAACTGATTCTGACTTTTCATGAACCTGTAACAGCAAATCATGCTAAAATACAAGGTTGCCATAAAATGCAGTAGGAGCAAGTTTGACTTTTAAAAGGCAAGTGCTTATTGTTTAGACTTTGAAATTAAAAATTGTACTCATTTTTAGTTTGTAATTTAATAAGCTACCTTGAAATGCAAGACAAACTGCATAATTTTTGCTGTCAAGAAGTTTTTTGGTTGAGTGGTGAATGTTAGTATTCTAAAAAATTTTAAAACTGAAAATAAAAATAAAAATAAAAATTTTCTAGACGAACATAACGTTATATGTTAATATTCTGAGGAGAGTATTAAATAGTACATTGTAATGAGTGTGACTACATATTACAAGATTTGAACTGTTGATAACACTTATATGTATCTACTAAGTTGAAAAATGCATAAATTGCAACTGAAGAGTTTCTCAATTCAATGAGCTCTGATGGGAAATTGTTGACCTCAGTGTGTTAAATGTGCAAAAGCGCAAAGTAAATTTCATTAAAAATATATCATATGTGTTGTTTTTGTTTATAAAACAAAATTCCAACTAATTATATTACTTACGGACAAAATACCTTAACGCAAATAGTTATCGGATTTTAATTTTAACGTTTATAGCATGACAAATGACATAAATGGTTTATAACAGCATTAACGATTGTGAATGAGATTCATTGAGATTGAATTAATTAATTGTTAATCGGCACCTGATTTCTGTTGAAGTAAAAAAAAACCAACAGGCAGACGGACAGACGGACAACCATTAAGACAGATGACTAACTAGGTGGCAAGACTTTGAAATAATGAATTCTTAAAATTAGCAATACGGATCAGAAATTGATATTCTCCTTTACATATACTCAAGTGATATAAATTACCACCTTTTATATTTGTGTCGCAGACGCGAAGGATCATTGTGCCAGGAACGATAATAAAGAGCACAATTTATACAATCTCGAAGACCAGAAGAAATAGTTTTTATTAAACAAAAACACACACCAGTATCTCAAACACATAGAAATACATATGTATCTAATATAAAAATAAGTTTTTCCTAAAAACAATAATATACTTCAGATGTGATGCAGGTTCGTCTTTAAATAGATAGTCAGTGAATATGACTTTAAAACTTTGCTGTTCATACTAAGACCAAGTACATCGTCAACTCAATAAAACATAATAAAACTTTCAGTGATTTTTAATACCTATGAAAGCAGTTTTTAGCCAAAAAGTACTTGTTGTCCAGGTAATTCATTTCTAAAAGAAAAAAAAATTGCAAAAGTATCTCTATACTTTGTTTTTTTTCTCAATAGAATTAATTATTTTGCTGACCTGACATGTGGACTTAATGTTTAACAACAAAAACATGACTAAATAAAGATGTAAGACACGCAGTTTGAAATTCCAAGAAAATCATACCACACACAACATCAACTGCATTGTAAAATATGTGGCGCCAAAACAGACATTCTGAAACTAAATGATTAAAATTAAATTTTGAAATAAATGTAAATTAAATATTTATGCGTGTAGAACTGCAAAGACAACCAACGTACATAACTATGTACTAAAAAGACTCAATATGAATCGATTTAACGTCAATTAAATTAAGAAAAAATAAGAAAATCTGTTAAATATGGCACCTTTTAGTATGAATGACAACTTTGCTTTTTTCGATTGAGAAGTCTCTCTAATTTACAAAATCGTAGCTTATAATAATCATAACTTAGTATACATGATACCAATAACATATAACACCGATTAGATATTTCTTACAGACCTGGGGACACAAGTTTTTCCAATGATAATAGACTGATAATTTAAAGGCAGATAAAATAAAGATTGAAGTTTTCTTCCGTAACTTTAAAACTTTTTAGTGAAATATAAACGTATCTCGAAGAAGAAGAGCAAAATACCAGGTCATCAAACGATTGTTGGAACCATTTTAAGTGGGAACCTCTACTTACATGTGGACTTTGCAAATTAAGGACAAATACGTAACTTTTAATCTAGACCAACTATACCATGAGTTTAAAAAAGCGTCTTAGGTCCAAATATCTTGATAGAGAAAATATTAAATTAAATTTTAAGTGGCATTGTTATGAATTAGTTGCCCGAGAAATTAAAAAGTTCATATTGGACGCTATTTTTTACATATCTAGACAAAATTTGAGAAAAATGTCCAAACCAGTGAGCAGCGAGTTCATCTAAGTTTGTCATTCCATTTGTAATAATTAGAAAAAAATTCATATATACATTCGTGATCCTTATAAAAAGCGGAGTTGATATAGCGATGCCCGTCTGTTCGTCTGTGGAAAGCACGATCCTGCCTTCAATAGGTGAGCTAGGGTGCTAATTTTAAGAGAAAATTATTTATTAACATCCTGAGAAGGTTTCTGTTTAAAATCATGAATAATGGGTCTCGGGATTTCAATAAAAAAAAAAAAAAAATGAAAAAATATGATATTTCTATATTGTTCTTCTTATTCTAAATTTTGTATTTTTTGTCATAGCTTGTTGATGTTTTTGTGGTCGTTGTGATTGCAGCATTTGCTTCACAAGTAGTTATGTATGTTTGGTTATAATACAAAAAATCACTAACATCAAAAGCATATAATGCTAAACTACATAGTTAATAATAAAAAAAGTATAAAGTGAATATAACATAAAGTTTCTTATTTTTTTTCTTATATATTAATTTATTAAAAGAAACTAATATTTGATTTAAATTTTATTAGACTTGTGAGAGGAGTTTATTCCACATACGGCTAATTCGACTGATAAACGAATTCTCTCTGTAATGCGGGATGCAGTTAATTGGACAGTAGATTACAAACTGATGTGATATATAAGAGAAGCGGGCAGAGCGAACTGAAAAGCGGGCACTTGGAATGAGTTCGCTAATCTCAGAAGAACATTTCCCATGGTAGTATCTATAAAACAGTGTTACACAACCAACATTTCGACGATGTCATTAATGAGCATCAACGCCCTCCTTTGTACACGGTTCAGTAGCTCCAAAATAGCTCTTGCACATATAGTGGAGCTGTATTCCATTTTCGGGCGGATGTAAGTGGTATAGATTTTAGGGGGATCGGAAGGTCACAAGAAATGCTTACGTATTAATATTATAGTTTCAAAGATATCAAAGGAAGTTTAGAAAACATCAATTATTACTAAAGGGTTGCGCACATAAAAATTGTAACATAAATAAAGTGCAATACACACTTAAAAATTGTAACAAAAATAAAGTGCAATAACTTTTAAACGGAAGAACAAATTTTAATAAAAAAAGTACAACTAACTGATGAGAATGTCATATATATCCATAATATTAACAGGTAAGGCGATTTCTTGTGACCGATGATTTGCTCCACAGTTTTCTCCATATTTTGACCAAACGCATCTCATTTGAAATGTATTTCTTTTTAGCTCTCCACCAGACTTACAGATTTTAAAATTTTTAAATTTTGTTGGAGTTATGCTAAGTTAAAGTTGCTACTAACACATATGTAAATTATTCAATGCTATGTGTGTGTTTATTAAATTTGTTAATGTGTTTGCAAAAAAAAAATGAGTTTGTTTTCTTCAATCAGAATAATGATTCTGTTGAATGAATTATTTTGGACATAGCATACCTTTAGCGTCAATTATTTATTAAATGAAAAAATAAAATTTATTAATAATTTATTAATATTATTCAATAATTTATTAAATGAAAAAATCAAATTTACTAGAATTTGCATTCGAATTTCGAGGGCTGGAATTTGCAAGTTATATATTATTTTTCACAACTGTTTTGAAAGAATATATTAAGTTTTTCAGGAAATAGAAATAACAAATTATTATGTCCATCTAGCCGTATGTTCGTCCGACACATTCGCATTGGCATTTATCTGGGTATTTCCGATGAACTAGTGAGTCATATGACAACTTTAGCCTCAGATAAGATAAAATATGCCTGACATACCGCTCAGTATGAGAAGCAGCAGCATGAGTTACAACAAACTTTGCTGCGACCAATCCGAGGAGTTTAAAGGGTAATCAATATCTAAAATAATACTGTGGAACATTTTAAGGGGATTGTAAGGATAAAATAGATACTTTTTTTTAAAAGAGAGTGCTTTTATAAAAAAGGTAATTTTTTAAAAAAGGTGTACATTTAAAAAAGGCTAGTTTAAAAAAGGCTACTTTAAAATAAGGGACTTTTTAAAAAGGTAGTTTTTCTAAAAAGGGTACTTTTTTAAAAATTAGTACATATTTAAAAAATGGGTACTTTTTTAAATAAAGGGTACTTTTTACAAAAAGGGTTCTTTTTAAAATGCGGTTACTCTTTTTCAAAAAAATGCCACTTTTCTAAAAAGTATGGTTGTTTTAAAAAAGTTACTTTAAATAAAATAACTTTTTTAAAAATGGGATTTTTTTTTAAGAAGAGGTCCTTTTTAGGAAAAAGTACTTCTTTAAAAAAAATTATTTTTTTAGAAGAAGTACTTTCTAAGTAAAGACACATTATATTTTCTTCTTTCATATTGGTAATTTTCTTCATATGTTGGGATTACGGTAAGAAATTTGTTGTAATACTTGTTCCATAACCATAACCCTTATGAAAGCAAAGGCTACAACTATAACGATCTCAACAATAAAAACAAGTAAGAAAATTATAGTCGGTCTAGACCGACTATACGATACCCTATACCATGCGTTTAGAAACCCTATCTCTTAGGCCCAACTAACTGGACATTGAAAATAAGCAAAAACCAAATTTGAGTGGGATTTTTATTAATTTTTTTGGCTGCAGATATGAAAAAGTTCATATCGGATGCTATATCTATAAAGAGACTAGGTCCAAAAATGGACCGATCCTGATCATGTTTGGTAAAGTCTCTTGTATTTTGCAAAAATATGTAGAAACAAAATTTGAGAAGAATCAGTGCAATATTTTTGTTTTTTAATAGATTTAAGTGAAGATCGGGAAGCAGCTCCATATGGGGTCAAAGGGATCATTTTTGGACTACTAATTAGTGGATGTAATGAACGCATACAAACCCAATTTGAGTAAGATCTATATGACAATTTGGATCTTATGGCAATTTATGTCGATTTCATATGGGTAATTTGTATGGGGGCTAGGTCTGAACATGGACCGATTCTCACCAATTTCAATAGCGTTCATCCCATGGCCGATAAAAGCTTATATACCAAATTTCATCAAAATATATTCATATGTACGACCTGCAGTTTGATTACAAGCTTTACATGGACACACAGACGGACGGAAGAACGGACGGACGGACATTGTTAAATCAACTCAGAAAGTGATTCTGATTCGATCGGTATAATTAAAGATGGGTCTAGGTCAAATATTTTTGGTTGTTACAAACAGCAGCACAAAGTCATTATACCCAAACCACATAGTGGTATAGGGTATAAAAATTACATATAACTTAAGAAAAACAACAAACACATTGAACATTTTTATACCCTATACCACTATGTGGTTTGGGTATAATGACTTTGTGCTGCTGTTTGTAACAACCAAAAATAATTGACCTAGACCCATTTTTAATTATACCGATCGAATCAGAATCACTTTCTGAGTTGATTTAACAATGTCCGTCCGTCCGTCCGTCCGTCCGTCCGTCTGTGTGTCCATGTAAAGCTTGTAATCAAACTGCAGGTCGGAAATATGAATATATTTTGATGAAATTTGGTATATGAGCTGTTATCGGCCATGGGATGAACGCTAATGAAATTGGTGAGAATCGGTCCATGTTCAGACCTAGCCCCCATACAAATTACCCATATGAAATCGGCATAAATTGCCATAAGATCCAAATTGTCATATAGATCTTACTCAAATTGGGTTTGTATGCGTTCATTACATCCACTAATTAGTAGTCCAAAAATGATCCCTTTGACCCCATATGGAGCTGCTTCCCGATCTTCACTTAAATCTATTAAAAAACAAAAATATTGCACTGATTCTTCTCAAATTTTGTTTCTACATATTTTTGCAAAATACAAGAGACTTTACCAAACATGATCAGGATCGGTCCATTTTTGGACCTAGTCTCTTTATAGATATAGCATCCGATATGAACTTTTTCATATCTGCAGCCAAAAAAATTAATAAAAATCCCACTCAAATTTGGTTTTTGCTTATTTTCAATGTCCAGTTAGTTGGGCCTAAGAGATAGGGTTTCTAAACGCATGGTATAGGGTATCGTATAGTCGGTCTAGACCGACTATAATTTTCTTGTTATTTTTCAAGAGGTTTTCATCATTTTCATTCATATCTCGTGAGTCTAACTAGTTATTGGGGTTGTGATCGTGATTACCACACAGGCTGGCAGACCGTGATCGTTAATTCAACTTCCCTTGTTATAAGGATTAAAAAATATTTGGTTTTGGGGTCTCCGGAGTTTATTTCAATGCGTTACAAACGGTTTGACAAACTTTACAGTACTCTGTACAGCAATTTAATATTAAAATATCACTCATACGTTTATATATCTTCAACTCTACTAATAAATAATAATCATACTTTCTGAATATTTTATGTTATTCAAACAAATTATAAAAAAAGGGGAAAACATGTAAATTTTTTGTTGATTTCATTCGATAAAATTGCTCTAACTTAATTTGCTGACGCTATTTGCTGAATAATGAAATGAGAAATCATCAATATTTCTTGAGTTATAGCTGAAAAACTAAGCAAAAACGTCAATATAACGAAAAAAATAAAACGTCAAACCGTCTGTAAGTTTTACTATACTGGCCTACTACTTTCATCCTGACTTAAAATTTCTCATTCCACCCAGAATGGGTGTTGCACTGTGTGATGGCTATAATTTGCGTCATATGTCTAAATTCAATTAGAAATTTGATTTTGTAAAGTTGTGTAATCCCGCCAACTCCAGGATAGTTTGTGAGACATACTGCAGCTAGTTAAAACATATTGCATACATTTGCAGTTGAACCTGGAAGTTACCTAATACAATCGAATAAGCTTTGCTAAGCTCGAATCCGTAATTCTCTTTTTGACTAGGCACACCAATGAAAGTCACTAAATTATAATGTGGATATTTTTTTTTTGTAAAACATTCTATACATTTTTTTCAAACGCGATGCTCAAAGTCTGCAGCTCGAAGACTATGGGTAATCGACATTCAATTTCTTTTGAGAAATTTTTTGAGTAATTTAAAAAAGTCATCAGTTCCTCTTCGTAGATCTCCTCAGTAGACAATTGCCATAAACCATATTGCACTTCTTCCCTGTGTTACAAATCAACTTTTTCTACAGGAATACCTTCCTAGTTAGCGAAATATCTTGTTGATCACTTTGTAGACTTCCTTTTATCCCACGATGATTTGTTGCACCATTGCTAAGCGTTGCGATAAAATTATTGCTTACTTGTTGTTGTTGTTTTTATTTTAATAATTTTCTTAACCCTAATGAATACATAATTGTCCATATATTTTAGCTTTTATTTATTTTATTGCGGCAGAGTGAGAGAAAAATTTTTACCAGTGTTATTTTTCGGACGTAAACTTTGAATTGTGAATTTTGTTTGTATCAAATTCAAATTCCCACACCAAATTGTTTATTTACGTCGATTTATCGTATAGTGTTTGTTAAGCAACAATGATGACTTCTTTTTTGTTTGCTTGTTTGTGTTGTTTCTCCATTGGTGAGACATAAGGAGACCTGTTATGTTTCGTTCACATGTATGTAAGTATGTACTCGTATATATGAGAGAATGTTTAGTCTGTTTGCCCATTTCAAATCCTTAAACTAATATCATAAAAATAAGTACTAATCAAACAAACAACCCTCTGAACATTAATGCATAAATGAATAAATGTGCGTTGTGAATGCCTCTTTAACAGTTTGAAAGTCACTCGGCCCGAGCCAACCCTGTCTGATAAGCAGAGTAAGTGTATTCAGTGTTTTTGTTATTTATTTCAAATATCACTCATCATCATCAAATTCAGCTTTTGTAAGTGCGTAAACATAGAACGTCGTTCTTTATTTGCATTATTTCAAAATGATTATGAATGGCGAACTACAGCAACCACCACTATATTGCCACCATCTATTTGAATTACCTTCAGTTGCTGTCTCTCTCATGATTTTTTTTTCATTGCCTTTTAAGCTGTGACTTTGACACGTTTTTAGACTTTATTGCATTTTATTACATTTTGTTACATTTCACAGTTTAACTAACATATAATCTTTTGGTTTATTTATCGGGCGAATTAGTGTTACTAAGAATTTTTGTTGCTATTTTGATTTTCATAATTGCCCATAGTCAGGCAGTAGTAATGTTTATTTAGTCATGGGAAGGATTCTAAAAGGGAGTACAGAAAGATAAGAGTAAGAGAGGTAAATTAATTAAAACATGTCACACTTTGTTTAAGAAAGCATGCGTAGTTTTTACGTACGTAAGTTCATAAAGTCATTAATTTCTTTAGTTATTTAAAAGAACCTTGACATGTTATAAGAGATTTAGCCGAAATCTTAATATGGATATTGTATATAAAGCTGGACTTCCTAGTTTGAGCCGTTATGTCCTTCAAATACATCGGGACATTGCAGCAGTTTTCCAATTAGAGGCTTAAGAAGGATGATTGCCAATCAATAGTCCTACAAAATAAAAAATTCTTTTATTGCTGGTGCCACAAATATTAACAAGGTGTTTGGGATTGCTAACGAGTTACATATATCAGCCGTGATCTGTTTAATAATAGAAATCAAATTTAATTTACTTCAGTCAATGGAATATAATTTCCTTACAGAATATGATTAAACTAATTACATAATTTATGTACAAAAATTTACAATTAAATAATGTAATTTAAAACAATCTTTTGATAAACAAAGCTCTAATAGTTGGTTAGGGATTGCGTTTATAGTTACTTCATTAATAGAATTTATACCGGAACATACTGTTTTGGGATAGTTTGTGCGATGGCATGGAATATAAAAAATATTATGGTGACGAAGTATTCTAGGTGAAATATACAATTGTATTTGCGAAAACACATCAGGAAAGTCGATACCTCCAGTAATGATATCAAAGACAAATAATGCAGCTTGAAATCTATGCCGATATATAAAAAAACCTTTGATCTATATGAGGCTATAGGATCAACAAACTGAAATAATGAAAGTGCGTATTTAAGGAAAATACGGTGCACTCTCTCAATACGAGAGATGTATATATGTGGGCTCCAAATACAAGTAGCATATTCTAACTTTGATCGGACGTAAATTGTATATAACAATCTAAACGTACATGGATCAGAAAAGTCAGAACAACTCCTTCTTATTAATTGAAGTATGGCATTAGCCTTTGGAACAATATAATTAATATGTGGAATAAAAGACATGGTTGAATTAAAAACAAACCCCCAGATCAATTGTTGAGTCTCCAGTTTACAAATTATAATTAACAATTCTAAAGACCGATTGAATTGGGTTGCTAGATCTAGATCTGATGAAAGAGGTTATTGAGTAAACACTAGAAGAGAGTACGCCTCGATAACTAAGGATTTTAATGACCCATTTCACACAATCATGCTAAAAGGAGATATGACAATTTGTTTTTATAAATTCAAAAATTTTAAGTTTTATATAATCTACACTATTTCTAATTGGAATTGAGAAAATACAATTTGTGTCTCTTCTGCAACAACTCAACACTAACAATAATGCATCTCCTAGCAGACTGTCCCTCCCTTCGCACTGCCCGTCTAAGCATATGTAATTCAGACAACCTTATAAATTTACTGAAAAATCTAACTGAGGATAATGTTAATTTCACCTACGAATTTCTCAAACACCTTAATATTCAAAATGATATTTAAATAATTCTTTTGTAGCGTAGACTAAATTATTAACTAATTTTAATTCCTATCTTTTCTTTATGTAAACTCAAGCCGATAGCCTAATTTGCTAGTGCTTTAACTTTAAGTTTTATTTTAATTTGAATTGTAATAAATATCAAATAAATAAATGAATAAATAATACAATTTGTATTGAGAATTGTAAATTGCGAATTAATATACGAGTATTAATATTAATATTGGACAGGAGCTTCAAAGTCTCTTTTGGAGCTAACGGACCGTGTGCAAAGCACAAATGACAGTAGGCTATCCAACTCTATTGACTCATTGGAACATCGTCGGAATGTGGGTTGTGTAGCACTGTTCCATAGATAATACCGAACTTCCGTTCGCTCTACACGCTTCTCTTGTAGATCACATCCGTTTGTAGTCTATTGTCCAGTTGACCGCACAACGCACAGAAAATTCGTTTATCAGTCGAACTAGCCGTATGTGGAATAAACTCCCCGCACAGGTCTTTCCTGACAGTTATAATATAATAAAATTTAAGTCAAATAACCACAAACACTACTCCCTATTTTCTCCTTCCCACAACCTATTTTTCTGAGATCAACACAATGCACTGCTTCTGTAGGGGGCATCCCCTGAGTGTTGGTCAATAATTAAAAAAAAAAAATGTAATATTGAAAAAACCAAAATGATTTTGAGGAATGAAAATTGATATTGAGATATTATAATCGATATTAGGAAATAAAAAATTGAAATTGGGTAAAGCCAAATTGATATTGAGAAAAAATCTATCAGCCCTGTTCTTGAAACGTTGTTATTTGAATAAGAGTGAATTTAAAATCACATGAAATTGAAATTTTGGGTTTCTTGAAACCTGTTTTTTTTATTTAATGGAAACATATGTTTGAGTTAAGAGCCATATGTTTGAGTTAAGAACATATGTTATCTAAAAACCGAGGTTCCATATGGTTCTTTATTAAGTTTCACAAAAAACTTTTAAGTATTTTGTGCATGTTTTTTCTTAAGTTTATAGAAAAAGTATAAAGAAAAATATTTTCTTTTAAAATAACAACTTATTTGTTCATTTAATTGTTTTTGTTCTTCAATTTCATTCAATTAAAAATGACTTTTCTATTTTTAAAAAGTTAGGCATCACCAAAAAAAATTTCGATATTCAAATAAATTGGATTTGACTGGCATCACTACTGTTTCGAACATATGCAAAAAAATAAAAATATGTGATTTGATGAAAAAAAATTTTTTAATTCCTTTATATGCAATAATTAGTGCATAAAGAATCAATGGTATAATTGAAAAAATTATAATGGAAAATAGTTTTGTAAATAAAAAGTTTTTATTATAGTTATAGAACAGCATCATCGCAAAAAGTGTGTTTTATTAACATCGACCACTTATTATGAGTTTTTT
The DNA here is from genome assembly GCA_963682025.1 of Cordilura impudica. Taxonomy (NCBI): domain Eukaryota; kingdom Metazoa; phylum Arthropoda; class Insecta; order Diptera; family Scathophagidae; genus Cordilura; species Cordilura impudica. The sequence goes on from OY821519.1 coordinate 147,480,461, forward strand.
TTTTTTTTAAATCAACGCAAAATGTAGACGTTTTTTAAAATCGTTTTTTTTTCATAAAATTGATGTCTAATTTTTTAAAATAATGACAAGGTTCAATAAAAAACATGTTGAGTTTAAATATCAATTAGTCTTTTTATCTCTTAAGACATGCTTAGTAGAAAAAAAGGGCATTTGTTTTGATTTCACAAAGCCTTTTCTATGTGAATTAAAACGAGAAAAAATATTCTTATTGAAATTAGAGAACAGCAAAAAACTCGTAGATTTAAGAATTTTCTCATTTACGAGTTTTTTTTTTTTTGTGATAGTGGTTTCAAGAACAGGGGTGTATATATATAAAATTAATTTTCTGTTTGTATGTTTGGTTGGTTGACCGCTAAAAAAATTTTTATTTTCAACTGATTTATCTAAAATTTGTTACACACGATCTCTGTACTCCAGGCAAGATCACCATATGATTCTTACGGCCACACCTACTTTTACGCCCACTCTTTGTATACAATTCATTTTCTGTTTTTGGGTATATTTGTTCGCTATACAAATTTTTATTTCACAACAGATTTCTCTGAAATTTGGTAAGCACAATCTCTGTGCCCCAGGCAAGGTCACCATATGATTCTTACCTACTCTTACGCCCACTTTTTATACAAAATTCATTTTCTGTTTTTTGGTATATTTGTTTGCTATAAAAATTTTTATTTATGAACGAATTTCTCTAAAATTTGGTATGCACGATCTCATATGATTCTTACCGGCCACGCCTACTTCTATGTACTCAAGTGCGTCTAGAAATCCAGCGGCTAAGATAAGCTGAATCCAGGGAATCTGAAATTTCTTAAACGACTGTTTTCCTCATAGACAATTTTATGTCGCCTGCTCCAGAGTATAATATTTTCGTATATGCACCAGAAGGAAAAATCAGAAATGTTGCATATCCCAAAGCTCTAGAGTAACTAAAATTCGTAACTTTTAGACATCATACACTCAAAGTACACCATGCATAAGCATAGTTAGTTGTAACGGTAAGCAGGCGGCGAGTACTTAGTCCGGAATGAATAAATTCCCAAAAAAATTAACTTATTACTAACTTAACTTATTATAAACTTAATCACGATGAACAAATTCCCCAAATTTAAAAATTAATTTAAAAATAAAATGAACAAATTCCCTATACAGCTCTCAATATATGTGCTACAACAAATTTATTTAATATCTGTATTCCTTTCAATAGCATCATTTCGGTGCGCGGAATCGGGGCGCGGACACGACGCGACGCGCTCGCGGAACACCTCTTAGCTAAAATATCGGAAAGATCCGAAAAAATATATTTTGGCGATTCAAATAAATTGACGACAACTGCGCGGCAGCACAGGTGTGGCTGCCAAGCGCACGGATGCGGACGCGACTGGCACGCGGAACACAGCTCAGTGAAAAGTCTTATGATAAATTTTATCTATGTATGTGCAATAATTACCTGTTGATCCAATTTTAAACGTCGAATTCATTTTCCATTTTTAAAACTTCTATAAATTTGACGTCTCTGCTCAATGATGATCATTTATTGAATGAAGTGATTGAACTTTTAAAACTTCAGATTCCTTAAATTTGCAAACGATTCCATTATATTTGATGTTTACGAAATAAATAAACTTAAACAAAAAAAACTTCAAGCGGTATCGCAGGTTATTTTTGAAGTATTTTTGCTAAATTAAAAAATCAAAAAATTTTAAATTGAAATAAAAAATGAATTTACTCCCCAAAAAATGTAAACATTGAATTTTTTTCATCATGAACAAATTCCTCAATCCCATAAAAATTTTTGGGGAGAAAGTAAATTTTTATGAGGAATTTGTTCATCGGGGACTAAGAACTCGGCGCCTGGTAAGCATAGTGAACCATTTTTCAAGTCAAAGGCCTTTGGATCCCGGGCAAGACCGGGTAAAAACAGCTAGTAAATTAATAATAATGAGAAACTAAAACTTTCAAATAAGACAAGTATGAAAGTTACAATACTGTACTATGACTGGTGTAAATGGAAACTGTCGCAGACAACGGACACAAACTTTGAGTTAAAAAATAATGTAACAATTTAAGACTTTTACAAGCACTTTAACACCTTAACACATATGTATAATTTATCTCCTTTAGACAAACAATGTCTTGGCCGATTATATAACTATTGAAGACTGAAGACTAAGTAGATTAGATTTTAGGATATCATATTTGAAAATGAGTTAAGTACATAAGTATGTACAGTTGCGAACAAAAAAAAAAAAAAGAAAATCAACGCGAGCTTATATGATCTTTAAGTGTGTCTCTTTGATAATAATTGTATCCAATTCACTTCGTTTTTCTGTTTTTTTGTTCTCTACAGTTGTAGGAAATTAGTTTAAGTTATAATGTCTAAATAGGTGTAATGAATATTTTTTTTAGTTATTTAATGAAATAAGTATTAATTCTGTGGCAACAAAAAATTGCAATTGCTTGTATTTAAACATGTTTATTGAAATAACATTGCCATTTCTTATAGAGCTATATCTAAGACTAATATTCGTTTTCTCCTCTTGTAATCAGGAAGGAATAGAATCGTCTAACGATGTGATGGTAGGAAGGGATATTCCGTTCCATTTTGATATCAAAATTGAGACCAATTCAATTATATTACACGAAATTTTCTTTCCAACTTCCCGATCTATAAGCTCCCATAGGTATTCTACAGCTCCTCAAGACCTTAGCCCACTGTTCACGTGACCAACGTTGATACCGTATATCAAAGTCAAGAAAAGCAATTAAATACCAGCTTTTACTGTTAATTGATGCAACGTTGTATTTTTTGCTCGCTAAAATTTTTTACCTTTATAAATAAATATAAAATATTCAACTCTGTGTATTTTAATTTTATACTCCTAAATAGAATAATAAACAACCAAAAGCAGTGGTGAATTGATTACCGGATTTTTGAAACAAATGCATTTAAGCAACATATGGGACAGCATTGCATTTTTATGCTCGCAACTGTAAGATTATGAAACATAAACTTTTTAATAAAACACGAGAGTGAATAAAATATATATGTATTTGTTGTTTTGGAATGTAATAATCAATCTATGAAATTTCTATAACGGAAAATTAAATTCATAGTTTAAAATTTTTGAACACCACTACGAAGGCGAACAATCCGACTTCAGAAAGAAAACATAACAAATTTGGAAAAGGATGCTTTTATTTTTCAACATGATCTCCTTTTAGCTCGATACACTTTTCCCAGCGATAGTCAATAGCTTCAGTACCATGTTATAGTTAGAATTGAGACATTTTTTCATGTTTGGATAGAAATAGAAAAAAATCCGAGGGAGCTAAATCGGTTGAGCAAAGTACGTGATGAAGAAATTTGAAATTTAATTCATGGAATTTGACCATCGCTATAGTAGATGTGTTAAGTGGTGCAAATGCGGCGATTTTTCCTTAATTTAATCACTTAACGCTATAATAAGTTAGCAAAATACTCGCCGTTGATTATTTTATAATTTTGAATACAGTCAATTATCCCACGAGCATAAAAAACAGACGACTGTTGATGGAACTGTCTTTTGATCCGACTATTCCTTAGTCTCAAGTATGAAGTGGTGGACACATGTCTCAACCATGGTTCCGAATCGAACCATCGTCTAACACTCTATTGAACCATATCTATTGAAGCAGCAATCGCGGCAACCATTGCGCGGACAACTTTATCATTTTGAACTTTTCGGTAAATCTGCGATATACATAATTTTTTTGGAATGCCTATCATTTCAGCTTGCTCACGCACCTCTAGCCAGTACCATTTTGTCGATTTTCTTAACAGTTTCTGGTGTGGCCACCACAATTGCCAGGAGTAGAAGGAGTGAATTCCCCAGAGTAGAGTCTAGCTCGGCTTTGATATTGGCTGGACTATTCTTTTAAATGAAAATATTGAATTACATAGCGTTGACCAATCCTTTCCACGTTTACAAATTCGCTGAGATCGTTTAGTTTTGAAGGCACCAAAAAATATTAAACAACGCGACACCTTGAAATTTTAAACATATGTTTTATAAGGCTGCCACATTCCACCAAAGTAATTTTATTCAAACCGCCTTCATATATACATGCATAATAATTCAATATAAATTTGTATACACACATATGTAAATACGTAACCCAAATTCCGAAAAAAATTTAATTTAAATGCTGCTGAGACATAAAAAATCAAGAAAATCGATCAGAAAGTCACATAGGGAATTGATGGAAACCTGACAAAATGAAATACACAGGGATTACAGCATATTTTAAAATGACGCACATCTAAAATTAATAAAAGATTGAGAGCAAAAATTAATAATATTAAGAAATGTTATTAATCAAACATCTTGCGTTAAATTGACAGGTATTTGAGAAGAAAAAATAAATTAAGACCAAGTGTTAAAAATATGATGACGAAATATCGCCAACAAAAATTAAATTTCGAACATGAACAAAGTGTTGATGCTGATTATAATCTCATTAATGAAAATTAAGTTATAACTTTTTGAAAGGACGAGTAAATTCAAGTAAATATTTACATTTTTTAGTTGCTGCCAACTGATAACAAAAATTAATTTGTTCACAATCATCATTTCAAAATTAAACCACGACACGTGTGGTTAAACAAATTTTACATATAAAGTACAAATAAATTTTTCCAGCGATAAGAACTGATGATGGGAATTATAAAGCAGAAATGCACTTATAATTTAATAAACAGAAAACATTAACTATTTTCAAAAAACTCGATGACAATGATTGTTTGTGCGTTGTCGGTTGGTTGTACAAGTAAGATTGATGCAGATAAAACAAAAATGTATCAGCAGCAGTTGACAATATTGTTTAGCGTAGAAATAACCGGGCGCACGGCAGGCGTAATGCATAACTTTATCTAATAAGCACATAAAATATTGTTATTCAGCTACAAAATACCGTTATGTAAAATATTATGTTGACATTACAGTTGGCGAACGTCTAATAACGGCCCATGTTCGTAAAACAAATATTTGCTTAAACTAATCTGTCATTTAAAAGTCACACGCGTGAGAATTGTAAACAAGACGCTTGAAAAATCAAAACAATTTCAAATCACCAAACCAAACCACCCACCCCTTCACATTTCATTATAACAAAGCAAGTGTATCATTTTGGCCAAAAAAAACCACCCTCATTGTTTACATCTTTTTCGGAAAGCACTTGCTTTTAATGTTGATAATTTCAATTTCATGTTTGAATGACAATACTTACAACTTGTTTGTCATTGTTGTCCCTTAACGGCTACGTACTATGGGCCACACCTCTCCTAAGGAGGATAGAATTTGAATTTCATTTCATATTGAAAGATAATGTACAAGAACGTTCTATATTGTTGCTGACGAATTTTTCTTAACAGTAATTAAAACATTCTATATAAATAAGTTTTTTGCTACAATTGAATTTCTGTTAAGACATAATGTTGTCTAACTTCATAATAGTAACTTCATAATAGAATTATAGAAAATACGCATTAAATGTTGGTAAATAAAGTATTATTATTTGATAACTAATGAAACTCCCGAAACTAGTGACACCACATACAGAAACAATATTAGTTGAAAATCGGTTACTACTAGAAAAGTTTGTTAAGGTGATAGGAAATTTCAGTGTTATTCTTATTCAGTATTATTTATAAGTTCACGGTATCAAAAACTTTGAAACTAGTTCCGTTTACCAATAAAAGACTGTATAACAATTTTTAAACTGATACAACTGAGGCAATCTAATTAAATAATACTAAATATTGGTGATTACCATATATATTTCTATTGTAGAAATTTATTTTAAAGTGAAAATGTGTTTGGTTGAAATACTACAAATAAAATTTGTATTAAGAATTATTTGTCGGTGATAACAAAAAAACTTGTATCCTGTTTTGGTATTTCCAACCGAAAAGAAATTCTATGAATCAATCTCTGTTGTAAAAACCATAAAGATATAAAAAAAATTTAACATAAATAATTTGTGAAAATACAATAAATTTTTTAATGCCTATATAAATATATACAATAAAAAATATATGACTACTTGATGCATGTGACAATAATTAAATAGTATAACCCATAAAACAAAGTTTTTATTAAAACTCTTACTTTCCTTATGCATATGAGTTTTTAATATCCCCGTGACTGTGTGTGATTATCTTAAAATTAATCTTTGGCCACAACAAGTCTATGGACAAAGTTTCAGATACATCGGATGACGGAAAGTGGGGTTTTAATCTCTCCGTGACTGTGCGTGACTATGTCAAAGTTAATCTTTTTTCACAGCAAGTCTATCGACCAAGTTTTAGATCGGTCGGATGAGGGGAAATGATATTTAGATTACTCCGTGACTGTGCGTGACTAAGTCAAAGTTAATCTTTTTTTTTTTCGCAGCAAGTGTATGGACCAAGTTTGTTATCGATCGGATGAGGGGAAATGACATTTAGATCACTCCGTGACTGGACGCTATACTTAAATAATAAATTAAACTACAGTTAACAGTTTAATCAGATATAGTTAAAATAAGACTACGAATTATAAATAAATAAAGCCAAATACTCTCTTAAGTGGAATTGAAGGAGGTCGAGAAACGGAGAAAAGAACACTGCAGTGCAGAAGTTTGATAAATAATAAAAAATTGAAAAAATTAAAAAATTAAACAAGTAAGAAAACTATAGTCAGTCTGGACCATGTATTATTTACTAAAAATTATTTTAGTATTTATTCATGTATTTATTTATTTTAACTTTTTCATTAGTTGTTCTAGGCAAATTATTGTACTTAACTTATAAATAACGCTCTGTGACCTACACCCACATTTGATTATACCGAACGCCTCCAAGTCCCTTTCTATGTCAATGAAGCGAAGTCCGTCAGAAATATGAATGTATTTTGATAGTGATAATCGCTTCATATTCAGACCTAGCCCACTTAGAATTTATTTTGATTTTGCCACAACAAATAAAAATGATTTAACTGAAGAAAGTGAGGCTGCCAAATATGCCGACGGGAAGAACCGCCGAGGAGTTGTTAGTCATACTGAGGGAAGAAAATTTATATGTTCATCTTAGCATGTAAACAGTTAATCGCAATCATGAAAAATCTATTATTAGATGTATTAAGATGTGTCTCCAGGTATTTCTTTGCAGTGTAGCATTAGAAAGCTTTGAAATCAAATCATTATTTAATTTCGGAACACCATTGATGGTTTACCCCTTAAACATTATTTATCTCAGTTATTTCGATATAAAGTTTTTAGAGCTTTTTATTTAACAGTCCTGTAGATATGGGCAATAAATACTTTATATAAAATTTCGAGTCAAAAATCTTCAGAGGAATGGATCCTAGAGAAGGACGAAAAACAATATGTAAATAACACTTAAAGTGTGTGCAGATAAAACAACTTATGTCGACAAAAGTCGTTTTCTTTGAAAAAGAAAACTACCAACGCAACCACCCATGTAGACATAAGTTGTTGTTGCTTGAAAAATGGATTTTTTTGTTCGTCAACAAAAAGTTAACGGGACTTGGTATGAGAATATAACAACGTATCAAGAATGATAGTGACAAAATATAACAGAAATAAACACACAAGTTTTTATAAGTGGTTATAAACTGAAAAATAATCCAAAATTATTTTGAATTTTTTCATTAATAACAACGTATGTCGCTATGTGTCGTTTTCTGAGAAAATAATTTGTCAGCGATCAAACGTATGTTGACATACGTCGATAGTGCTCCAAATTAATTTAATAAACATTTAAGCTACGTCGTTATTTAAAGAAAAAACTCAGAAATGGTCAATATTTTTTTTTTAAATTTAACACATGTAAATAACGTTAAAAATTAATATATTTGGCTTCGTTAACTCAAAACTGACAAAAATGGACATACGCGGTTATTCCAGAAAACCACAGATTTGTGATACGTTATTGAATAACGATTTTTGCAATAAATTCTATAACAACCGGTACTGCAGTTCTTAAGTTAAGCTGTGTGACAGGCACATGGTGTCTTCTAAGTTTCAATTTACACATTCTATGACAATTTCGTATTAAAGCGCCAGGCCCCTGTCATGTAAAGTGTTAGAACTAGAACTGATTACTATTCAGTAAAGACCTGGTTCTGTACTGGTTAATTTCTCTCTAGGCTAATAATTTAATTTTAATGAAATTGTTGTTATTACGGAATAAAAAAATAAGATTTTAGGATATAACAAAGTTAAATCTCAATATAAAAATAAATTTTTTTTCTCAGGATCAGGACGCTGCTCAATTATATTCGGTATGTAATATCGGTATTTTCAGATTGAATATCGGTATTTTCAGATTGAATATCGGTATTTCGATAGTCAATTAACATAATATTTAAATACGATTTTGAATAAAATGTTAAAAATTAACGAAAAATAGTTTATTTGTTTTATAGTTTTATTATACCCTATACCACTATGTGGTTTGGGTATAATGACTTTGTGCTGCTGTTTGTAACAACCAAAAATATTTGGTCCGTCCGTCCGTCCGTCTGTGTGTAATCAAACTGCAGGTCGCAAATATGAATATATTTTGATTAAATTTGGTATTTGATCTTTTATCAGCCATGGGATGAACGCTACTGAAATTGGTGAGAATCGGTCCATGTTCAGACCTAGCCCCCATACAAATGACCCCTATGAAATCAACATATATTGCCATAAGATCCAAATTATCATACAAATCTTAGTCAAATTGGGTTTGTATGTATATATTACATCCACTAATTAGTAGTCCAAAAATGATCCCTATTGGACAACTCTTAGTCATAGGCCCCATATAGAGCTGCTTCCCGATCTTCACTTAAATCTATCAAAAGACAAAAATATTGCACTGATTCTTCTCAAATTTTGTTTGTATATATTTTTGCAAAATACAAGAGACTTTACCAAACATGGTCAGGATCGGTCCATTTTTGGGCCTAGTCCCCATATAGATATAACTGAACTTTATATGAACTTATATATGAACTTTTTCATATCTGCAGCCGAAAAAATTAATAAAAATCCCACTCAAATTTGGTTTATGCTTATTTTCTATATCCAGTTAGTTGGGCCTGAGAGATAGGGTCTCTAAACGCATGGTATAGGGCATCGTATAGTCGGTCTAGACCGACTATAATTTTCTTACTTGTTTTCATTGTAATTAACCATAGCAATCAGAAAATAATAGCGTTTTATTGCTTAAAAAAATATTTGTATATATAAGTTCACTTCAGGATATCTTTGTGCAAAAAAAGTTAAAGTGTATTTAATAAGCGTATTTACGAAAATATATCAATGTACCCTTAAATTTTCCTCGCATTTCGAAATTAGCCATTCTCAAACACCGCCTTAGTATGTTTTATTGAAAAGTATAGGCAATATGTTTTCGTTGTAATCTCAATACGCAAGGAATGAATTTTATTTTCTATAAAAATATTTACATATTAACAATTTTGTCAATAAAAACTAGATTCTATTTTCTATAATTTTTAAAGTAGAATTTGATCAAGTAATTTTAACATGTTTAACATGGTATAAAAAAGCCACTCTAGAAGGGCGATTAGTGAGACTGAAGGTGAGTTAATACAATTTGCAGATAGATCTGAAAATTCCGTTAAGAAGCACTTGGACAAGGAATTATCAGACAATTTAATTGTTTTGATATGTGCCATCGCTGCTGTTCACGTGGAATAAAATATATTTAATTTGTAAGGCATTACGGGCGATCGCCGACCAATTAGCTAAATTAAACTAAATTAAATTTTGCAAAATTATTTCCTCTGCAGATTTGAAAAAGTTTATATCGAATGCGATACTTATATGGGGACTAGATCGAAAAATTGACCGATCCTGATCGTACTTGGTAAGGTCATTAATTTTTTACAAAAAAATATACAAACATATTTGAGAAAAATCTCTCTACACAGATCTCCTCAACTTAAGCAACAATTGAAAGAATGCACGAGAAACCTACGGAAATGGCTTGAAACACAAAGAAATGCTAAATTCAATAAATATCTCGAAAATCTGGATCCAACAGAAAAAACTGATTACTCTTTCTGGCGTGCTACAAAAAATCTTAAAAGACTTGTTGTATGCAAGCCTCCTCTTAGAACGGAAAGTGGAGGGACTGGACGCAGTATCCCTTCGTTTTGAGAATCGAGAGGTCAAAAAGGCTCTTGTTGATCAGTAATAAAATGCTTTTGGAGTTACCCCGAATAGCATTAAGAATAATTCTGTTTATTTTTAATGCTATAATACGCCTTGAACATTATCCCCCAGCAAGTTTCATTCGTTACAATGATACCTAAACAAGGTAAAGATCACACAAAGTTCGATTCGTATAGGCCAATAAGTTTACTGTCGAACTTGCTAAAATTATTCGAGAGAATTTTGGTAAACAAACTTACAATATCCCTAGATGAAAATAATGTCGTTCCAGCACATCAATTTGGTTTCAGACGAAAACACAGCACCACTGAGCAAGTTTACAGAATTGTAAGTGGCATAAGGAGAGCTTTTGAAGAGAAAAAGTACTGCTCTGCACTTTTTATAGACGTCTCGCCAGCCTTCGACCGAGTTTGGCACGAGGAACTCTTCTATAAAGTTAAGCTAATGGAGGGCTATATAATTAATAGAAAATTGTCTATAAAAGAGAAAAACTTTGTGAACCCTCCACAGGCAATTCATGCTGGTGTACCACAAGGTAGTATCTTGGGCCCGCTTCTGTACATCATTTACACATCAGACTTGTCCTCAAATTCGAATTAGGAACCATCCTATACCTCAACATTCCTCTGTTAAATATCTCGGACTACATCTTGATCGCCGGCTTCCTTGGAAAAACCATATAGACGCTAAATTAACACAAATAAAATTGAAATTAGTCCAATTCACATGGCTAATTGGCAGGAACTCATAGTTAAGTCTCAATTGTAAGCTCTTGATTTATAACTCGATTTTCAAACCCATTTGGTGCAAAGGTATTCAGTTATGGGGCACAGCCTCAACCTCAAACACAGAAATAATACAAAGATGCCAAAACAAGATTTTGAGAATAATTACAGACGCACCATGGTATGAGAGAAACTCACAATTGCACAGAGACTTCAATGTTTCTCTAGTAAAATGCGAAATCACTAGGTGTACATAGTGCAAACTCTTTGGAAAAGCTAGAGTCTCACCCGAATCCTCTAGCTCGTAACTTAATCAATAATCGTGTCCACCAACGCTTTAGAAGGAGGGAGACTGCTGACCTCATATACAGAATAACTGAAATTTTGTATGGCACTAGCTCGATGTAATATTTTAGTTTTAGTTTTAAGATTTAAATAACTTATTGTTAGTTCACAAACCTATGAATTTCCAATAAATAAAGATGAATTACAAAAAGAAAAAAAATTGAAACTCAATTTGACCGAGATCTAAATGATAATTTGGTTCTTATGGCAACTTAATTCGATGTCATGGTGGTCATTTTTATGTGGACTAGGTCTAAACATGTTCCTCGTATGACCGTTGACCAAATTTCATCAAAATATTTTCAGATTTGCAGCGTCTAGTATGTTCACAAGGTTTACATGAACATACATTAGCAATTCGATAAGGCGAAGCAAAACAAACAAATTTATCAGAATAGTTTTCTATATCGGATGTGGGTTATATGGGGAACATGGTCTGATTATCAAACTTTCTGATGCAATCAAAATGAACTTACTAAGTGCGGATTTTTAAAGAGGGATTAACAGGGTTGTCTATGTGGGACTATATTAAAAATTAGGTTCACTTTTAAGGCAATAAATTCCGGTTGTACCCACTAAATATTAGCTATAAACATTTTAGTTGGTATGCGAAATGGCTAAGAAGGTTCCAACAAATTATAGATAAAATCTAAATATAAACCGATATTCAACTTTGCTGACAGGTTTCGTCTTAGAGTCTTAAACATCTTCCTCATTTTTATGTTTGATAACAAAACCTCAACTTAAATAACATTTATGTATGCTAAGCCGAATAACCGAATTTTTAATCTGTTATTCACTTTTATGTAAGTGCCTCGCCCATAGTGCAACATAACAATAGTGGTGGCAGAAACCAAAGTGGCCAACCGAAAAAGTTACATTAATAAAAAGAAAATATACATATCAAAAGAACAACATAATGCTTTGAAGGCGTACGTTCGGTATGTTTTCACAAAAGTCCTTTTTCAGTAACAGCATTCGCAATAGAGTTATTCCTTGATAGTTAAAAGTCCTTTGGGTATGTTTTTCTTAAAACAAATACACCCAATATTACTTACGAACTAATATCAGTCAGCAACGTGCAGTGTGTATATTTTGTACACATTTAAGATGATGTTTTAAGCCGTAACACGTGTTTAAACTTTGTTTTTTTTTTATAAATGTAATTTTTGGAAGTTTTCCATAATTTATGTAGCGAATATATTCATGACGATTTAGAGGTGTAGTATTTTCTAGTAATAATTTTGAAGGTTGTCAAGATAAAAAAATATATAGCAAACAGAAATGTAAACAAGAGTGTTTGTATTTCATTGAGTATATTCATATGGGAGAAAGCTCAGCTGTTTCTTCTTTTACCCTGAATATATAGACCCTATGTTTAATCTAGACCCAACTATCTGCCTGTTTGTTATGGAATCCAATCGTAGAATAATTGTTTGATTAATCGTTATTCGAGAAATTTATAACAATAAAGTTGAAACAATTTTTTATATAATATCGACCTCTTATTTTTTTATATAAATATAACCAATATGTTTAACAATTATTGCTTAGTAGAATTACATAGAGATTGTTCTACCGGTTTTAATTTTTAAACGGGTTTGAAAAGAAAAAGCAGCTTTCAAAATATATATAAGTCATCATTTTTTTATACCGAAATTTGAAGTTTTTTTTATATCTAAAAATTTAACTTGTTTTAAACTTTTTCATAATTTCTTAAAAACAGGAGTATTAATATTAAACCTAATCCAAATTTTAATCCAAATTTTCAAATAATTTTAAATTAATCGATCAATTTTTTAATTTATTCGATTCCACGATCAGATAAAATACACCCATTCTTAAGTAATTGATTATTCGAATAAAAAAGCAAATTAAAAAATTTGGATACCCTACTGAAAGTGTGTCCATATAAATTTTGTTGTCAAACTATAGGTCGCATATTATTCTGATTAAATTTTTCGGCCATAGCATGTTATTGAAACTGATGAAAATCGGTGCATGTTCAGACGTAGCTCCATACAAATGATCCCTATGAGATTGACGTAAATTTCCGTAAGTTCCAGAATATCATATAATCGATAATATCTTTAAAATTTGTTTTATGTATGTTAATTGCACCCATTAATCAGTGTTCCAAAAATAAAGCATCTAGGACCATTTTTAGTCTTATTCCTTATCTGCTATCATTAAATATTTGTTAAATTCAAGTGATTGAGTATGATAAAATGTATGATGATGAAGCTGTCGATTCTGTCCAAACCACAGTTCTCTTTACGGAAATTCCTCCAATCAATATAGTAATATAGTAATATGGCAATATAGTTAAATCTCCAAAGGGCTTGGTTTCCTCTCTTGATATTTGTTTTGCAGCTTTAAATCAAAAACCATTGAGGATTTTTCATTTCGCTATTCAGCAAATCAAGTTGGACAAATTTTATCGAATTAAATCTTCAAAAAAGTTGTTTCCTTTTTTTAAGACCAATTTTTTGTATAACATAAATATTCAGAACGTATTGTTGTTATTTATTAGTAGAGTGAAGGGATATTACGTATGAGTACTATTTTTAATATTAAATAAAACATACATCAATCAGTACTTGATATTTCATTTTTTGCATGGACATTTTAATTAAAATTACTTATTTAAGCATTAACTACAATTTTGCTGAAGAACGAAATGAGAAATCCACTATGGTTCCTGAGTTATAGGTGAAAAAATAAACAATCATCATGATAAGGAAAAAAATATAAAAGGGCACATAAAAAGTGTGGCCTTAGAACGCCAAACCCTTTGAAGATTTTACTACACTAATCTAGTACTTTCATTCTGACTTGGAATTTCTCATCCCCACAATAAAATGTTCTAGTTTATTATATTCTTAATTGCAATGTTCTGCACTAAATACCTTTATGTTTTAAAATAATATTATTTTTTAATTACTCTAGAATAATTCCTGCACTTAGGCCGGAATTCCAGATTAAATCGCATGTACTCCGAAGATCAGGAGTTTATTTTTTTTTTAAAAACTGGACTCCCTAATGCTGGGGCAGACATGGATAACGAATATGAGCAAGAATCGAATTTGAATTGCATCGAAATCAAATTTGCAACTATGAAAAAGTTTGTAACAGATTACATTTTTAAGTTACATTATTTAGTAACTACAAAAAATATACGAGATCTGGACCCACATGGTATTATATTGATGGCGCAGAATTAGGAAGTCCATTACCGGCTATACCGTCTCCAGAAAACCAGTAGTTAAATACTGAAATACCGAACTACTGGAGAATACTTACTGACAATTTCGGCAAGAAAATAGTACAACAAATAGTTTTATATAATTCATAATTTTAGAATTAATTTGTAATATTTATTATATCTCTTGTTTGCGCCATCAAAACACACAAAATGAAATAGGAGACCAACGAAAGAGTAAAAATCTGTTTGAAAATAATCTAACCCAAAACAAGTAAGAAAATTATAGTCGGTCTAGACCGACTATGCGATACCCTATACCATGCGTTTAGAAACCCTATCTCTTAGGCACAACTAACTGGACATTGACAATAAGCAAAAAACCAAATTTGAGTGGGATTTTTATTAATTTTTTTGGCTGCAGATATGAAAAAGTTCATATCGGATGCTATATCTATAAAGGGACTAGGTCCAAAAATGGACCGATCCTGATCATGTTTGGTAAAGTCTCTTGTATTTTGCAAAAATATATACAAACAAAATTTGAGAAGAATCAGTGCAATATTTTTGTTTTTTAATAGATTTAAGTGAAGATCGGGAAGCAGCTCTATATGGGGTCAAAGGGATCATTTTTGGACTACTCATTAGTGGATGTAATGAACGCATACAAACCCAATTTGAGTAAGATATATATGACAATTTGGATCTTATAGCAATTTATGTCGATTTCATATGGGTTATTTGTATGGGGGCTAGGTCTGAACATGGACCGATTCTCACCAATTTCAATAGCGTTCATCCCATGGCCGATAAAAGCTTATATACCAAATTTCATCAAAATATATTCATATTTGCGACCTGCAGTTTGATTACAAGCTTTACATGGACACACAGACGGACGGACGGACGGACGGACATTGTTAAATCAACTCAGAAAATGATTCTAATTCGATCGGTATAATTAAAGATGGGTCTAGGTCAAATATTTTTGGTTGTTACAAACAGCAGCACAAAGTCATTATACCCAAACCACATAGTGGTATAGGGTATAAAAACAAAGTTTTTATTAAAACCCTTTCTTTCCTTATGCATATGAGTTTTGAATCTCTCCGTGACTGTGCGTGAAAGTGTGTGAATATCTTAAAATTAATCTTTGGTCGCAACAAGTCTATGGACAAAGTTTCAGATCGATCGGATGAGGGGAAGTGAGGTATTAACCTCTCCGTGACTGTGTGTGACTATGCGTGACTGTGCGTGACTATGTCGAAGTGAATCTTTCTTTACAGCAAGTATATCGACCAAGCTTCAGATTGTCTGGATGAGGGGAAATGCGTTTTAAATCTCTCCGTGATTGTGCGTAACCATGCTTAACTGTGCGTGACTAAGGTAAAGTTAAACTATTTTTCACAGCAAGTGTATGGACCAAGTCTCATATCGATCGGATGAGGGGAAATGACATTTAGATCACTCCGTGACTGTGCGTGACTACCCCACAATTAATCTGTAGTCACAACAAGACTGTTGGCCGAGTTTCAGATCAACTGGATAAGGGGGAATGGGGTTGCCCCGCGACAGACAGACAGACAGAGAGTGTGAGTTAAAAGAAAGAATTTAAAAATATACATTATAATAAAAGGAGTTTTTAATATATTAAATATTAATAAAATATTAAATAAGAAGTTTCATGGACAAATTTTTTTATAATATATATTTTTAGAATAAATCCAGTTTTCATCAAGGAAAGACCAATTTAATTTAAACAAGTAAGAAAATTATAGTCGGTCTAGACCGACTATACGATACCCTATACCATGCGTTTAGAAACCCTATCTCTTAGGCCCAACTAACTGGACATAGAAAATAAGCAAAAACCAAATTTGAAAAAATTTTGAAAAAGTTCATATCGGATGCTATATCTATATGGGGACTAGGTCCAAAAATGGACCGATCCTGACCATGGTTGGTAACGTCTCTTGTATTTTGCAAAAACATATACAAACAAAATTTGAGAAGAATCAGTGCAATATTTTTGTTTTTTAATAGATTTAAGTGAATATCGGGAAGCAGCTCTATATGGGGCCAAAGGGAGCATTTTTGGACTACTCATTAGTGGATGTAATGAACGCATACAAACCCAATTTGAGTAAGATCTTTATGACAATTTGAATCCTATGGCAATTTATGTCGATTTCATAAGGGTAATTTGTATGGGGGCTAGGTCTGAACATGGACCGATTCTGACCAATTTCAATAGCGTTCATCCCATGGCCGATAAAAACTCATGTACCAAATTTCATCGAAATATATTCATATTTGCGACCTGAAGTTTGATTACAAGGTTTACATGGACACACAGACGGACGGACGGACGGACGGACGGACGGACATTGTTAAATCAACTCAAAAAGTGATTCTGATTCGATCGGTATAATTAAAGATGGGTCTGGGTCAAATATTTTTGGTTGTTACAAACAACAGCACAAAGTCATTATACCCAAACCACATAGTGGTATAGGGTATAAAAGTTCTTTATTATATATTGGAATGTGTTAAATAGGACTATTTTATGTTGCGAGTTTTTATATCCTATACCACTATGTGGTTTGGGTATAATGACTTTGTGCTGCTGTTTGTAACAACCAAAAATATTTGACCTAGACCCATCTTTAATTATACCGATCGAATCAGAATCACTTTCTGAGTTGATTTAACAATGTCCATCCGTCCGTCCGTCCGTCCGTCCGTCCGTCCGTCTGTGTGTCCATGTAAACCTTGTAATCAAACTGCAGGTCGCAAATATGAATATATATTGATGAAATTTGGTATATAAGCTTTTGCCGGCCATGGGATGAACGCTATTGATACTGGTGAGAATCGGTCCATGTTCAGACCTAGCCCCCATACAAATTACCCCTATGAAATCGACATAAATTGCCATAAGATCCAAATTATCATATAGATCTTACTCAAATTGGGTTTGTATGCATTCATTATATCCATTAATGAGTAGTCCAAAAATTATGCCTTTGGCCCCATATAGACTGCTTCCCGATCTTCACTTAAATCTATTAAAAACAAAAATATTGCACTGATTCTTCTCAAATTTTGTCTGTATATATTTTTGCAAAATGGGTTAAACCATCTGAACTCAACTTAAAATATGGCTTTTTTTTACATCACTGTTTCCAAATTAACTGAATTTTGGCAGGATTAAAGTGTATCCGAGAAATAAGAAAAGTCCTAAATTTAAGTTCACTGACGCATCTGGATCCGGAAATATGAGGTCTTGAATATCGGGAAAAACTATAAAAATTTACAAAGTTGTACTTACTTAATTATCATTTTCTTGATTAATATTATAGTGACGCAACTTATCAAGGTCGCATTTGAAAGGTTAATTAATTACCTTTAATTTGATATACAACATGATTTTTTTTTTGGAATGGTCAAAGGTCACATCTCTTGACCTATAATTCGGGAGGCTATAGCTGTAAAAACGACAATTTTAAAAATCTGAAAAAAAATATATGTTTAAGATTGGTTCCTTCCCTAAAGTTCCAAAAAATTTCAGACTGGGGGTATGCTTGGATCCAGAAATATTTATCATAGAGTAAAGGTAGATATTTAACAAGTGAATTATTATTATTATGAATGCTGTTGTTGTTGTTGTTGGCGTTGTTGACATTATTATGATGAATGCTGTTGTTGTTGTTGTTGTTGTTGTTGACATTATTATGATGAATGCTGTTGTTGTTGTTGTTGACATTATTATGATGAATGCTGTTGTTGTTGTTGTTGACATTATTATGATGAATGTTGTTGTTGTTGTTGTTGACATTATTATGATGAATGCTGTTGTTGTTGTTTAGTTTTATTATAAATGTTTTCAATTACAAATTTGCAATCAGCGGAATAAATTTTAGCTTGTAATTGTGTTTTTGAAATTGGTATGAAGCTGTGCTGCTTTTGAGTTCCCGGAATTGTACGTAATCCTATAAATCTATCAGTTAGCAATTTCTCTTCTTCTTCATAATCTTTTTCCGTTAAATATGCAAAGTTGCAGTTCTGAAGAGTTTGCTGACACCAATTATACAAGTGGAGAGGAGTAGTTATCTGATCTTTGAATGGACGTTGCAAGCTGGCTCTTCGTGCTTCACGCTTTACCGTTCCCCCAAGACCATCACTAGGT
Organism: Cordilura impudica; assembly: GCA_963682025.1. Taxonomy (NCBI): domain Eukaryota; kingdom Metazoa; phylum Arthropoda; class Insecta; order Diptera; family Scathophagidae; genus Cordilura; species Cordilura impudica. The sequence continues at coordinate 147,499,170 of OY821519.1, forward strand.
CCTTTGCCGTGACTGGTAGCAAAGAAGTGCCACTCAGCGGAACAATTAAAATCTTCGCTATGATGGCATAAATTGGCAAAGTTTTTTTTATTTTTAAATTGAGCGGAAGAACCGTCCGAAAAATAAGAAATTTTCTTTGGTATTTTCAAAAACTTGTTTTTTAAAAACTCATTTAGGTGGCGATGAAATAAATGAACTGCTATGGTATTATGTATTAGACAGTCTGATATTATTATGAAATTTGTAGTTTCTAATTTTCCATTTGATTTGTAATAAATTGCTATTGGGTATTTTGTGGCCTGGCTATTATTCCATAAAAAGCCTTGCACAGAATCCTGAACCACGAAAGTTGCATTTTCGGAGAAGTCGCAAATTACTAAATACTCATTTTCTTCCAACGCAGACCTTTTGTGAGCCATAAATGCACCCTGCTCTTTAGATACGAATGAATGGGGTAGAAGAGTGTGCAGTTTTTCGCATAAAGAATCCAGAAAAGAATCAGTTTCTTTAATAATAGTTTCCAAAGAGTCTCTATCTACACTTATCCACTGTTTATATATGATTTCATCAATTTCATTTTCTAATGATAATTCACCAAGTTTCTCTTTAAAATTTTGTATATCTGGACACATGCTACATCTGCCAAGGTAGCAATTTGGTGATGGGGGATTGCATATAAGTCTTTTTAAACAATCTTTATAAGTTTTCAGCACAAAATCCTGCACATTTTCTCTCAATTTTTTCAGGTTTATTGCGTGGAGCATTAGTTTTGTATTTTGATGTATTTTACAAACACATACATTATGGCTTCCTGACGCATCTGCTAGAACCACATTTTTTGGCCGAAGTTCACAAAATTTAGAAATTCCAATAGTTATCCCTTCATGTTTTTCTTTAAATAAAGCATAAAATTCTCGAAGATTTCCGAGTAAAAGTCTTTTATTTTTTTTTATTTTTACACCATTTTCTGTTATTGACACGTAGTCTTTACATCCTGGTAGACATCTGCTGACATCATCAGTTTCATAAAAGATTTTCACCACATCAACAATATCTAATGGCAATCGTTTTCCAAGTTTTGGATTCGATGTACTCAATACGCCTTCTGTCTCAACCAAGTTTTTTACCTTTCGTGCCATGAAATTTGTTATTTGAAATTCCTCCTCCATTCTTTTCAATGTCCAGCTTTTAGGTAAAATAGTTAAAAGTTGAATTTTAGTTATTGATTTAAACTTTTCTTTTAGTTGTTCGATTATTTCCGATTCTTGGCATACGTGAGAGGTTGAAGGTGTTGAATTTGGGAAAATGTTGGTTTTAATTGATGTTGTTATTTTTTCTAACTTTCTAGTTGTATACCCTTTTAATGGAATTTTTCTCGAACATATTGGAGATTCTTGTAAATATGTTAAACTTTCGTTTAACTTAGAAATTCGAACATCTCCCGAAACTGATGCTTCACTTTCCGAGTCTGAAGTCTCGTTTTCTGGCTCGTTCATAGATTGAATATTATTGTTTACACTTCCTTTTAATTTATAAAGTTCTCTTCTGCATATATCACATATTTTATTTGATATTGAAATGTTATTACTAATTCCAGTCATCCATTGCTGAACTTTTCGAAGTCCTCTTGCATTCCGGACATGAGCAACTTTTTTAAATGGATTACAACAATATATTGTATTAAATGACATATTCTTTACAGAGGCAAAAAACAATCACTTTGAACACTTTTGGTTTTATTTAAAAATATTGATTTTATAGCAACACATGTGGTTTTTTAAAGCAACGTGCTTAGAATGGTTTTTTTTTTCGTGGTGCTTCCTTTGACTTCTCGTTTTTCAATAATTTCTCTATATCCAAGTTATTTGACACTACGAACCACACCCGACAACATTTATACTGTTGTCTCGGTCTAACAAAATTACCTGTCAAACCAACCCTAACACAGGTCTGTACTGAGTACAGTACAGAGCTAAAGAACCAGAAACAAATAGCGGCGTGCGTGCATAGCCCGCCGACGCTCACGAGCACAACCAACCACATTCATAAACAGTAACAGTAACAGCACCGACTTTTTAAATATCTACATTTACCCTATGATAAATATTTCTGGATCCAAGCATACCCCCAGTCTGAAATTTTTTGGAACTTTAGGGAAGGAACCAATCTTAAACACATATTTTTTTCAGATTTTTAAAATTGTCGGTTTTACAGCTATAGCATCCCGAATTATAGGTCAAGAGATGTGACCTTGGACCTTTCTAAAAAAAAATCATGTTGTATATCAAATTAAAGGTAATTAATTAACCTTTCAAATGCAACCTTGATGAGTTGCGTAACTATAATACTTTTCAAGAAAATGATAATTATGTAAGTACAACTTTGTAAATTTTGACCTTTTTTTACGATTTTCAAGACCACATATTTCCGGATACAGAAGTGCCAGTGCCCTCAAACTTTGCACTTATTTTAGTTCTGTAATAATCTGTCTTCCTACGAAAAATCATACAATTTGGAGAAGGTAGTGTACACCCATTGGTTGATTTGACATGGAATTACCCAAATACAAGAGACTTTACCAAACATAGTCAGTATCGTTCCATTTTTGGGCCTAGTCCCCATATATATATAGCATCCGATATGAAATTTTTCATATCTGCAGCCAAAAAAATTAATAAAAATCCCACTCAAATTTGGTTTTTGCTTATTTTCTATATCCAGTTAGTTGGGCCTGAGAGATAGGGTCTCTAAACGCATGGTATAGGGTATCGTATAGTCGGTCTAGACCGACTATAGTTATTCCCTATACCACTATGTGGCTTGGGTATAATGACTTTGTGCTGCTGTTTGTAACTACCAAAAATATTTGACCTAGACCCATCTTTAATTATACCGATCGAATCAGAATCACTAACTGATTCGATTTAACGATGTCCGTCCGTCCGTCCGTCCGTCTGTGTGTCCATGTAAACCTTGTAATAAAACTGCAGGTCGCATATATGAATATATTTTGATGAAATTTGGTATGTGAGCTTTCGTTGATCATAGGATGAATGCTACTGAAATTGGTGGGAATCGGTCCATGTTCAGACCTAGCCCCATACAAATGACCCCTATGAAATCGAAATAAATTGCCATAAGATCCAAATTGTCATATATATCTTACTCAAATTGGGTTTCTATGCGTTTATTACATCCATTAATGAGTAGTCTAAAAATGATACCTGGGACAACTTTTAGTCATAGGCCCCATATAGAGCTGCTTCCCGATCTTGACTTAAATCTATCAAAAAACAAAAATATTGCACTGATTCTTCTCAAATTTTGTTTGTATATATTTTTGCAAAATACAAGAGACTTTACCAAACATAGTCAGTATCGTTCCATTTTTGGGCCTAGTGCCCATATATATATAGCATCCGATATGAAATTTTTCATATCTGCAGCCAAAAAAATTAATAAAAATCCCACTCAAATTTGGTTTATGCTTATTTTCTATATCCAGTTAGTTGGGCCTAAGAGATAGGGTCTCTAAACGCATGGTATAGGGTATCATATAGTCGGTCTCGACCGACTATAATTTTCTTACTTGTTAAATATAATTTTGTTGCTTTGATTGGCTCAGAAATCAGCAATGTGATATATGAGAAAGTCCAGACATAGCTCCATGTGCTCTATGAGTTAAATAACCGAAAAACCCATACTATTGTACATATCTTGGACAACAAAGAAGAATAATTTTGAGCCATAAACTCATATATGTAAAGTCGATATTCCCTTAGATCTATATAATTTACTAAAAATCAATTTGTATTTGTTTTGGAACTAAGATTTTCCTCATTTAATAATGAAATGAGATATAAACTGTATAGCAAATACATATTGTACATTCATGTATACGACAATCTGTCCATCAATGACATCAGCCAGTCTGGTTGGCAAACGATTATTTCTGGACCTCAGATCATTTCCAAAACCCATGGTATATTTTATACTAATATTTGCGGAATTTTGTAATAAATTTTAAATGTTTCAAATGTTGTGGTTTGCTGTAATATTTTGTACCATAATTAATTTTTGAAGCTTCACTCTCATTAAATTAATTGCATTTGAAAATTGTTATAAGTACTCAAAAAAAAAAAAAAAAAATTTTTAATTTACGTCCCTGTGATATAGACATCACATTTATGTAATTAAAACTTATGTGCGACCTCTTTGTTTTTTTTTTTTTTACATCCACTATGTACCTTACATACACACAAATATATGAGTACATACAAGTAAAGTAAATACTTACAACGTTATTCATATAAACCTTATTTGTACGTAACTTTTCATATGATGTTGAACACTAAAAAAACAGTGAAATATTATTTACTGTGATGGGTGGTGGGTGTTTGGAGCAGAAAACTATGGTCAATAGATGAAGAGCCAGAAGTCAGAATTGTTGATGGAAATTTCTTTGTTTTCAAGTTGACAACTCGAGATGAATGTAAACATTTATCGATTGCTGCATGTCATTTACGAAATGATGCTGTAAAAATGCAAAAAACTGAAAAAAAAAAATATTAAATTTACCCTCAAGAATTTTAAAGTGGGGGATTGTTTTTATAGATTTAAGTGAAAAAAGTTTATAATGATTTTAATTAACCCTGAAATGAAATTGCCAACAAACAGATTTTTTTAGAGAAAAAAAATGCCTTTGAGGTACAATATTGCTATTTTGCGCATTGGACACACTTACACTTGGATACACTCAGTTCTAGTTTGCTTTTTAAATAAGTCTACATAATTTTGGGTTAAATACAGATTTTGTTTTTTTGAGGAATATTTTCGAAATTATCTATGAATGGATAGTTTATTAGCTACTCAATTAGATTCTAAAAAATAGAATATTTGTATGAGGTTAACACAGGGCTCCGGAGTCGATGATCAAAGCTACCGTCTCCGACTCCGACTCTGATTCCGACCCCAGATCCGACTCGGACTCTGACTCTTCAATATAACAGGTTTTGCACAAATTTTGTTGTAGTTTGACTGCAACTTTTCCAATTGTATTTCAGAAAATATTAATTGATTTTCAGAAGGTATCAAGTGTATTTCAGAACACAATAATTGTATTGGAGAAAACATCAATTGAAGTATCAATTGGATTTAAGAAAAACTCAATCGAGAGTATCAGAAAGTTTCAGAACACATTGATCGAATTTCGGATGATTCATACGTGCTTACTTTTGCTTGATCTCGCGTTTTTCATTCTTATTTATATTAAATACATCAATTTATTAATTTATAAAACTTGCCATGGCTGGTAATCGGAAAAAATTTTTGAGAAATAATTCCAGATTTAAAGAACCCAGAACTCGTGGCTCTAATGGCAACAGATTTCTATTGTTAAATGACGATGAAGATTCAAGAAGTATTGAGGAAGGTGATATTATAACTTTTAAAGCTAAGGATCCATTAATAATTACAGACATTGCTCATAGGTTTGCACTGGTTATGGTTTTAACTGGTAATATCTGTTTGAACAAAAATAATTTCGGAGTCAATTTCGTTATATGAAGATGCCATTAAACTACTTAAACAATTAAAGCTTCAATTTTATACACATGGAATTGGAGATAAGAAAAAGTTGAGACTAGTGCTGTTTAGTCTTCCATATCTCAATATAAAAACAATTTTTGAGGAATTTAAAGACACACATAACGTAATACCATTAAGTGTCAAAGAAATCAATACAAATAGGTAAAATGACGACGATACTCTTTATTATTGTGTTTAATCGTGAACAAATAACAAACCGAGAAAATATGAATGTACGATACTTCTATGGTATTTATATTAAATGGAGGAATCCGCTAAAGGGTCAATTCAGTTCTGAAAATGTTCAATGTACGGTCATGGTGCTAAAGATTGTAATAGGAATGTTATATGCCCTCCATTTTTAGGCAATCCTGAACTCCTCTTGCTGATTTAGCTTGCAATGGATAAATTTTTAAAACTAATGGAACCAAGGCAAATGCAAGAGCAATTGCTTTCGAAAAAGCCCACACCCTTACAAGTCACTGCTACTCATTAGTAGATGCAAAAGTAGCATCCTACATAGAAAAATTAAATTTTAGCAACAACATTGATCGAAATTCGTTAACTGACACTTTGGAAAAAAAGAAATAATGTGTTGTCTTAAAAATAATAAAACCCCAGTGTTAGATGGGATTAATAGTAGGATTTTGAAAAACATGCCTGATCCAATTTTTAAACTTTCATAATATTTGAATTGGTGTCTACAAAATGGCTAATTTCCATCCGCTTTTAAAAAAAATCAAATGTCATTCCTATTCATAAAAAGGTCAGAGATTCTCAGTTGTTCACTAGTTATCGAATAAATTAATATTCTAAATTTATTAGACAAAGTTTTCGAAAAAATTACAAATACAAACAAAATGTTAAATAAATAACGGTTTGGATTTTGCAAAGAGCAAACAAAAACAATAGAACAAGTACGGATATTGTTTTTCTTGACATCGGAAATTCCTTAGTCTCTGTTTGGCACAATATCGTGATATATAAACTAAAAATGTTTGGTTACCCTATTTTTCTCCAAAAACTGACAAAAAGCTTCCCATCGTATTAATAAATATACAACTGAAAAATATCTTTTATATTGAACGCCCAGAAATAACTTTTCATATACTGATTTTTATGATAAAATGCCAAACGTTGATATTGGACACTTTTTTTATATGTAATAATTTCTTTCACAATTTTTACTTTTGATATTTTTCATGATTTTTTCCTAAAGTGTGAGATAATTATATACAGTTAGCTTACGCTTTTTTACTAACAATCCCTCCCACAATATTGAACCGGTATTGGCCGGAAGAATTTTTACTGCAGATTGGAGGATAATAAAATGAATATACTGAATTCTTTATAATGTTACTTTGACAAAAAATAATTATTTTGTTTAAGTTTTTAAGTAAAATAAAATGCGAACCTGATTGCAACCAGCTTAATTGGTGTATTTTTTTTATTAAACTGTAAATTTTAAATGACTTTAATTAAATTGTTAATTTTATTGAATTTTATATAAAACTTACGTTGTGGCGCGACAGTAACGAATACACATGTGTTGATAATGTTAAATTACATACGTTAATGACATTTTGACATGTGCGTAAAATAATTTACATACATCCATCCACACAGCCATACGAACATACATTTGTAAAAACATTGTTTGTATAACATTACCCTTCCTTTTCCGGTTTTCAACTTTACTCGAATTTGATCCTCTACACTCGTATGTGTGTGCAGATTGTTGTTATCATACGCATATGTTATGCTGAGTTGAGCACGAACTATAAAAACTATTATTTTGGAATTAGTGCAATAATAAACAAAAATAACAACAACAACAATAAAAATCACAGTCAGTCATTATCATTGAGTGAGTAAGTAATTTGCGTGTTTTTCTATTTTCTGTAAGTTTGCATTTCTCATTTCGGCTGGTTGGTGATGAAACTTCCAGTTGGGGGCGGCGCAAAGTTGGAAGTAGCTAATAAACATTCAAAATTGTTTGTGCGTAAACCATAAATTGAAGTGTGTTTGTATGTATCAATTTGTTAACAATTGTTTGACTTCCTCTATAAGTATAACACATTTTGTGCGTTTTTACGATTTTTTTTTTATTTGATATGTGTGTCTACGACAATGTCATGTACGCATTAATGACATGACGTTTCGTAGTCATAGACAGTCTAAATCATAACATAATATTAATGCACTCGAACATGAAAATACTCGTATGTTTTGCTATGATAATTTATTTTTTGGCGAATTTTCTGTACTGGTGCGATACTTATAATTAAAGTAGCAGAGTGAAGTGTTTGAAAAAAGCTAAATCATGTTTTATCAATGTGTTATTGAAATGTCGATAATGCAGACATGATTAGTTGATGTCGATGAAAATGGTTATTCCGGTGTTAGTATAAGCATATCAAAATCAATATTTAATATACGAGAATAGACATAAGTATATATAAAAGCGAAAGTTTTTTTGCTTGCTACGTATGTATGTATATATGTTTGTTTCTGGCTTATAGAAGTCTACAGCTTTGGATTACCTAGGAAGGAATAATAGGTCATATTGTTTTTGATACATCAAGTGAGCGTGGGTGGCACCTCCTATAAAACGCGAATTGTTAATACCAAATATCTGCAAAATTCTCACAGCAAGAGCTTTGAAATTTTATGTAAAACTATGAGTTAATAATGGGCGGGATCGTCCCATAATATGTAAATATATATCATGATATATCTGAAATAGTATGATATCAAGAGTCTTAAAACTTTGAGTATTGATGGGAGTAGTCGAGAGAAAAATGTGCGAGAGCAGACCAGTCTGTAGTACTGCGAAAGCTAAATTGTTGAAACTTTGTGTTGATCACTAAATTTTTGATGTAAGTAGCTTAAATAAATATGTGAAGTATTGAACCAGTAGACTTGGCATCGTCAACTGTAGTCTTGGCACTTCTAACACAAAGTAAAATATGTGGAATGCTGCTGTTTACGCGTATAGTGCGTGAACACGCCGATTGTTGGCTTAACGAAACACTCTCTTTGACTCAAAAGGCTTATCGTTGCCTTTTGAGATGCCTTTGAGATGGTGTCTTGTTAAGCCAACAAATCTCTACTTGTGTATCACCTCAAACAGAAGGTGCGTTTCAACCCCGATAATTTTTATATAAAACACTATAAATAAAGTGTTATTTTTATAACGATTATTGAGAAGACTCTAATCCCAATTTGTTTTCGTTTTTTTTGCTAAATTTTTTCCTGGGAAATATTTTATGATTTAAGTAGTAAAACAAAA